>VZSE01013056.1:1729615-1815619 GCA_013398275.1 Promerops cafer | reverse complement strand
TTTTTTTTTTTCCTTTTTTTTTTTGTTTTTGTTTTTGTTTTTGTTTTTTTTTTTAAATATGAGTGAGATAGCAATGGAGGAGTGGTATTTAACCAGTATTCAACCGTATCACGTTATACAAACTGTGAGATCAAAAACTACCTATGAAAATTAAAACTGAAAATGAGATTTCTAATCAAAGTTGAAAACACTCAGTGGGAGTAAGAAGTAAAAAAAAACTGAAGCCATTTTCAATATAGAGTTTATAAACAAGAAAGCTTCCAATGGCCATATGTCAGAAGCTGGTGACAAGACTCAACAATCCAGAAGTATGTAAATAATGGGCTTATACAGACAGCCAAACCAAAGCAAGATGACAAAAAATAAGCTCTAGTTGACTCCAAAAGGAAATTCCAATAGTCAGTGAAATGAAATGGGAAAACACCAACATTTTTTTATCCTACTTTCAGCCAATAAGATTATTCACTTTATTCTTCAGTTACTTAATATTTTCTAAAAGCCTTTAAATTTTTTTTGGTTTCAAAACATTCTTTCAAAATAAAAAGCTGAAGCATGTATTGAAGCACTGAAATGGCATGATTCATCTTTTCTAAGGTGTCTACTCTTTTCAAAGAGTATTCAGCCAAATCTATTTGAGGAGCCAACACAAATTCATAAATTGTTTTCATGGGGGCATAATCACCACAACAAAAGAAGTTAGAAATAATTTACACAAATCCGGTTTTCAAGGACAATAAGTGAGAATAATATTTGTGGTCAGAAGCTTGGACTATTTTTTGAGGATTTAAATATCCCAAAAGGTGCCTCATTTCAATTTTCACATTGAATTTTTATTTTTATCTTGACAGGGATAGTGAATTGAAGAGTACCTTAATCAACATTAAACAGGGTTTTAGTTCTAGTATTAAACAAAAACTGTCTGTGATAGACTAAAGAATTAGTTCTTAATGGATCTTCATGTCTCATCACTGGCTGTTGAGGTAGGTATATATTTGATTCATCTGGCTGCAGAATAACCATCTACTTTATTCATGCATATGCAACATCCACTCATAGCTTGTGCAAAAATGCTTTTTCTGGTTCATCTACCAATAAAACATAACTCATCTTCTAAAACTGAAGCTGTACATAATCAAACACTAATAACCCTTCTCCAATGCCCACAGAAGTAGCTGAAGGATTATGAGCACACTTGTGTGATGAGGTGTGGACCCTCAAGACTTCCGTATAGTATGGAATTCAATAAAGCTCTTGAAAATACCACTCAGAGAAAACTATATTTAGAGAGGTTTACTACCTTTCTTCCTCCTTTTGAACACAATGATTACATGAGAACTCAGTGAAGAACAGCACTGGATAAAAGCATTTCAGTTTATTTGGTAACAGGGGCTGAATGTACGGTAATAGATTCCTCTCAATCAAATTGTATCACAAAATCCCATTTTAAAATAGACTTTAATTATTTCAAGTAGACTTGGTGTTTCCCAAGTACAAAGTTAGATGCTGTACAACTATATCAAGTACTTGATAAATGCCAGTGAAACTAAATTAAACACAGACACAGATTTAGTTTAATAGCTACAGCTGAATGATCTCTTCAATCCAAAGTGTATTTAAAACAAATGTGGGTTTGTTTTGGATTTTTTTTTTTCTTCTCTCCAATTGATTATATTTCAAAATGTACCTTCTGCAAATTTACTCCAGAACTAAAATTTGAGTTTTGGAACAAACTCAACTGGAAAAAGAAGTTAAATGAAAAATGCAAAGATTTTTCTAGTAATTGAAGTTATTTTTCATTCAGTTTCACTGAACTAAGAACAGTCAGTAATACATAAAATTCTACATCTCTGAAGAGTAGAGGGCCCAAAAATAAAAAAGTAAATAGGCTTTTCAATCACTATTACTGTGGATTATTCTTTTGATATCCAAAGTAAAGTTGATGGATTAAAAAATAGTCTGTTTTTGAAAGAAAGACATCTCTGTATTCCTAACAAATATGATCTGATTTTATATTTATTTATTTGCCTACATTCCTTTCTCAGAGTAATACAGATGCCAGTTTCTGCTGAGCTGTCCATAAGTACATAATGCTTGTCCAAAACAGGAAAGATATGATTTAGTTTCTGTAATGGTTACTTTAGAGTACACTCATAAAACAGAGCTTTACATTCAACTCCATTCAGATTTATATTTTAGGATAAATGTTAGAAAATATTTACACTGGATAAGCATCTTCTAGCCTGGACAAGAACTCAAAAAATGCAGTAACTGTAATATGCAGATGTTCTGTTTTAATAACATCTGTAATAAAATGACAATTCCAGAAGACTGAAATAGTGTTTTTCACTAAAAAAACCCCAAACCAAACAAAACCAAAAAAACCAAAACACAAACAAACCAGAAACCCAAAACCTCCTCAGCTCCCCCCAAACAAACAACAAAACCCTCATAAAATAAAAAAAATCTGTCTTGCCAGCAATGCTAGAAAAATAGCTGAAAATTTTGAATAAAAATATTTCACCTGATAAAGAAGTGGAGGATAAGTAAAGCAGGAGTAGCAAACTGCAAGAGATCAGGTTTAGACCAGATAGTGAGAAGAAACTCTTCACTGTGAGGATGGTAAGGCACTGCAACAGGTTGCCTAGAGAAGCTGTGGGTGCCCCATCCCTGGAAGTGCTCAAAGCCAGCAGCCCCATCACTGGTAGAGGAGCAGAGGTCAAGCACATAGTTCTCCATCTGAGATTTACAGACTGGGCGCAGTCTGTGTAAACACAGACTCTTGTGGAGCTCCATATTGTGGATAACAGCACTGTAGGAACACCTAGAAACTTCATCCACAGAAAGAACATTTCTCATTAGAAAGGATGAGGAATCTCAGCAAGAAAATAAAAGGTAAAAAGCACTCTCTAATTCTTGATGACTTCAAGCTTCACCACATCTTCCTCTAATATAAGTTACATCATTGGCAACCTTATGGGCTATCCACTCCAGTGCATAGAATTTGATGCCATTTGATGCAGGACTTTAGAAGCAATTTTGATGCATTAGGGAAATGCAGTTTTCCTGAAAGGTGTGGAGGGTTAGTGAAACAAGCTGGAAATTTTCAGTCACTTCCACCTGCTAGCACAGTTACTTTGGTTAATGACCATGTGTCATGGATTGACTCTGGCTGGATGCCAGGCACCCACGAAAGCCACTCACTCACTCCTCTGCAGCTGGACAGAGGAGAGAAAATTTAATGAAGGATTCATGGGACAGATTGCTCATCAAATAGCATTATGGGCAAAACAGACTCAGCTTAGAGTTATGAAGTGAATTTATTGCTAACAAAATCAGAGCAGGATAATGAGAAGTAAATTAAGCCCTTAAAAACACTTTCCACCCTGCCTTTCCAGCTCTACCTCCTACCGCAGCGGCACAAGGAGACAGGGAATGGGGGTTATGGTCACCCATATGTTTGTCCCACTGCTCAGGGAGAGGAGTCCTTTCCCTCCCTCCCACAGGAGACAGTTCTCCATAAACTTCTCCAAGAGAGTCCAGCTCGTGAACTGCTGCAATGTGGGTCCATCCCATGGGCAACAGTCTCCCTCAAACTGCTGCAGCATGGGTCACTCTTCCATGGGGTGCAGTCCTCCAAGGACAGGCTGTTCCAGTCTCTCCACGGGTCTGCCACAGATTACAGCCTCCTCTCAGGCATCCACCTGCTCTGGCACGGGTCTCCTCCATGGGCTGGGTGGATCTCTGCATCCCCATGGCCCTCCATGGGCTGCAGGGGCACAGCTGCTTCACCAGGATCTGCACCACGGGCTGCAGAGGAATCTTGGCTCCACTGCCTGAAGCACCTCCTGCCCCTCCTTCTCCACTGACCTTGGTGTCTCCATGTTGTTTCCCTCACATGTTCTCACCCCGCTTTTCTCTGGCTGGTATTATAACTGTGCCACAACCTTTGTTTTGATTTCTTCCTAAATCTGTTATCACAGAGGTGTTACCACCGTTTCTAATTGGCCCAGCCTTGGCCAGTGGCACATCCATCTTTGGAGACATCAGGGACTGGCTTTGCCCAACATGGTGGAAGCTTCTAGCAGCTTCTCACAGAAGCCATCACTGTGGCCCCCTGCTACCAAAAACCAGGCTGTGAAAACCCAATACACCATGAAGCTTCCCTCTGATTCCTTGAAGACAGCAACTTGAGTCCATGGAAGTTTTTATGTTCTTAATTTGGTTTTGACAACATAATTTGGACTTTTTGTAAATACACACATTTTCCAGATAACTTTTTAAGTGTCTGTGTCTCAGACATCGTAAACATTATCCTGCTATCCCTAAACCATATACAGTTTCATTACCACCTTGATCTGAGGGGCTTGTGAGCCACATTTCTCCACTCTGTTGTTGCTGTGCTATGATTAAGTTTGACTCAGTCCTCTTCCTTGGGATCAGCATACAACCAACCTCAACATACAAGTACAGTTTAGTTGTTTCTGGTTCTGCATTAATCAGTATAAAATGCTTTACTGCATAGTACTTGAGTTTTCAAAGGCCTTAAAGAAAATGAAGGTGCTCTGAAGGTGGCTTTTTTCCTTAGTGCTGTTTAGAAATCTCTGTGTGTCCTACTGCAGCTCTGAAGGGCCAGCTGAAGTGCTGGGGATGGGACTACAAGTTTGTTCTGATTTGGGACAAATGGTATTTCTTTTTTGTTTGTTTTTTACAGTTAGATGCTAATTTAAGACCTGAAAAGACTGTATGTCATTCATTAACAGAAATTATTTGCTTCCTTTTTAGTCCCTTCCCTCCTCCTGACTATTCTCAGACTTTCTAAGCCCTATATTTTCTTGCTATTTCAGCAGCATAATCAGCCATATTAATGATTTAATATTACTTATATTATTATTTCTTACAATAACTATTGATATTATTTTAAGTTGGTCCAAAGTACGGCATTATAAGGAAGGGTGTGATGAGGTGCCTCCCAGACACTCTGGCCTATGCCCATGCAATGACAGAGTGATCTTCCACTCCCTGTGGAGAAGCTCTTGCCTTTGTCCTTATATATCCAGGGCAGAGAGTTTAAATGGGTAACCAAACCATTCTCAAAAACACATTTTCCATACTGTTAGCAGGGGGCCCATCCTCTCAGATGCTTGAATTAAGCAACTGAAAGATTCAAGTAAATTTGTGGCCTGAAAAAAGTATCTGAGCTGTTCATATTTATTTTTAATAAACCCTGAAAAACTGGGCAAGTTCCAGGGAACTGGGGGTTAACCAGAGAGGAGAGAAAAGCTGACAAAGGTAATTGCAGGCTTGAAGGGCTCTTAAGGTCACATACCTTTCCCCCTAAACCTGAGTGGATGACTGATACAGGCTTCAGTAAATCTAGTATGGATATAAGGAAATATTACTTAGAATAATTTCACTGAAATTACACCTGGACAACTACACCACATATTACCCTAATAAATTTACGTGCTCAGTTGACAGTTGCTATATTGATTCATTAGGATTAGATGTATTAGCCCATATGCTGCTCAAGTAACTCACAACAATGTCACTGCTAAAAAAGTTGTCGTTCTACCACCACAGTCATATTAATGAATTAACTGTCAGGCTTAGTAACAAATTACAGTCTAATCAGTCTGATCCTGCAAGAAGTGGGTTTTTCCCTGTGTTGTTCATCAAAAGATGAACAAATATGCCATCATAAATGGATATGCACCTTATTTCTGAAGCAGGGTGTTCAGGTAATCCATTGTTTGGGGCCACCAGTGACAGTTCTTCTGAATCCATCTTTATGTTGTCTGATGAAATGCTGAACACAAATTTTTACTTTTTATTCATTTGTGATAGATGACCTCAGAGAAAGTTAACATCTAAGTAGTAAATCAAAGACTGGAAAACACAGGTTACATCACCCATCTTCATTGTAAGTTCACACTACAGAGCCTATCAAATGCAGGTTTAGACATCTGTTACAGAATTAAACTGTAACCTCCGACACCAGTCAGTTCTTCAGAGACAAAAGGCATAGTAAGATCATAAGACTGAAAGCTAAAGAGAGGATGAAAACTCAAAATTCTGTGAAAGTTCTTTTCTCCAGAAGACTGGAGTAAAATAGCACTGAGTAAACAGACAAAGGAAGGTTCTATTTCTATCAAGAATTATGAAACTTAGTAATGATATGAAGTCATGTGTCTATTGCCTGAATTACAAAAGATTTTCACGACCCACTTTCCAGCTTTAGCATCTTTGAAACTGTCAAATGAATGGAAATTCAGTTACCTCCAGTCCTGGGGAAAAAAAATTACAATGCCTGCTGAGATTTGCAGGCCCTTGTAACACTGTAGTAAGACACAGCAATCTGAAAGATAAAAGCTCTTTAAACTGGTGTTGCCCTTACCATCCAAACTGGCATACTATCCAAACACCATTTAAAAACACTTCAGATTATCAGCTCACCTCTCAAACCTTTTGTAACTTTTTGTACATTTAGGACCACTCTAAAATATTCAGCGCTAGGTTGTTGTTAAAATTAAGTTTGACAACTGTAGTATCACACTTGGAACTCTCTAATAAGGGAGAGTTCTGCACCTTATCAGAAGTTCATTACTCAATATTCTGAAGCTCATTATTTCAAACTATCAATGAACTCATCAATCACCAAATATAAGAAAGGCATTATTCATAATCAAAAGAATTTATGGTTGGAGGAATTCTTTGTTTCCTACAAACAGCCAAGCACTCAAACACTAATCAGTTAGGCAGAAATAAAATATCTGGCACATTGCAATGTTTGTACTGCACTGATTAAATTCAAAGACTTCTATAATACATTGACTGAATGGCAGAACCTCCATCTGCAAAAAGTACTGTAATTACTTAATAACTCTCAGGAGCCATGTCTTTATCTGTATTTATATTTAAAGGCTCCACACAGATGAACTCTAGTCCAGCTTTCCAATTTTCCATCTCAGAACTTTTAAAATAATAATTATAAATGAAGTTCAAGTAAAGAAACACCAGAAACTTTTTGCCTTCTCCCTGACCTTAGTTGGCAGTTATCACAATATCCTGATCATGAAACCAGAAAAAGATATCCACCCTAAGTTCAGCCAGGCTCAAGGTAACATCTGTAAATTGTTTAGGATTATCTGTATCATAACTAGCCCTATCTAGCCCGAATACAAAAATGTTGGTGGTTTTTTTTTTACTCAAGTGTTCTAGCAGTCACATACTGATAGGCACACATGCTTTGGGCACTGAGCACCTCAAAATCCTAAATACAGAAGATGTATGGAACTCTAGAGGTCAGAGAATTAACATTAGGATAACAAACCAGTTCCTTTACTCTTTACAGATAACTCTTGGGGAGAGAAATACAAAAGGCACATAAAGCAGTGCAAGCAGACAGCAAAAATGGATTAAAATGCTATTCATATTTCTTCCACCATTTGTATAGACAGTAAAACAGAACATCTATTCCAATATGTGTTCTCTAGTATAAATACTCACTCCTCTGCCCCATTTATATCTAAACAACCACAATAAACAAGCATCAAACTACTCAGAACTGAAAAGCAGTGTACCCATCCTGCTGAAATCATTATCAACTTGAGATGGTGAAAGAAGTGAAGAATCTGCTTTCTGATATTGTTGATCAACTATCAGAACAATACAGTGATTGAACATCTCTTACTAAAATTTCCTCTTGCTTTTCTAAGTTCACTCCAGCAGCAGGACTTAGAAGGCAAAAATCAATACTTATTTAACACAGTAGTAATTCTGAGTAGCTCCCAGTTCTGCTTTGGCATGATGCTGATTGGCCCATTGATGCCATAACACAGTAAGGGAGTTTTCTGCCATTCCTCTCAAGGAATGAAAGTTGGGAAGCTCTCTTGGTTTTACATTAATATAGATGTAGATTCAAGTAAATGCTGCAGTATAATCCTACTCAAGGCTATCTCTTGTTGAATAAGCAGTAGAAATATGACTAAACACCCTTCTACATAAACAGCCTTCTACCACTTCTATCACTCTTGGCTCCAAGTTCAAAAAGAGAGACTAGTCATCTAAGTCTGTTGTCCAACACATGCAATACTGGAAAACCAAGATTCAAACTGGATCAAAATTAGTCTATTATAGCGCACCTTCTTTGAAGTGCTTTTTGCAAAAGGCAAAGATTTAATAATTCCCTCAGATAAAAACATACCAGGATAATAGTGTTATTACAAATTATGAACTCTGTGGCAAGTGTACAGTGGCACATAAAATAAGTCTGGTTTGACTTTGTTGATGTGAGAAGAAATTCCAGCCCAGATTAATATAAATTAACCTAAACTAATTTCAGCTACTAGGGTGCCCAAGTTAGGGGGCATGGTTGCCCTGCATGTTCCACTACAATTGCTGGCGAGTCAAAGAGAAACCTTCCAAAGAAATTCAGGTCTGCTAAGATCTGAATTATGTGCTGGAGCTTCCTATTTGTCTTGGTAAATTACGTACAGAGTATTGGCAGATGCTCCATAATCCTAAATTAGCCCTCTGAGTTATATAAAATTAGTTGAGATCTAGCTGAATATCATTCCCATGTTACACATCTCAGGAACAGTACGGGTGATTATTTCTTAACATACATGGACAATTGTCTTTGGACAATGATGTATGTGAACAATTTTAATTCTTTACTTCTTACTTTATGTTGAAAACTCCCAAAGTAAATTTTATGACAAAAAATGTGAATGTTGACTGAACTCTCTCAAAGTCTCAGCCTAATTATTTTAGAAGGGACATTCTAAAGCAACTGAGCTAGTGAAAATGTTTTAGCTGAAAGTGGTACTATATATTCTCCTCCTTGCTCATTTGCAACAGTTTGAAAAGGTTGCCTGCACTGTCTAGCTAGTTTTCAAACCAAACTAGCTAGTTTTCAACCAGCTGGCAGCCTGAAGTTCCATTTTCCCCCATACTTCAAATGTTTTAGGACTCAGTATTCTCCTGTTGAAAAAGTACCAGAGAAGACAGATGAGAAAGATTACATATTGTTTGCACTTCAGTCTGATCTGAACAACCATGCAAGTGTATTTCTCAGTTCTTCCCTCTCTGCTAATTTGGTACTAAATCACTTGGCTGTTCCTGGATTGCTCCCTGATACCACCAATTTAGACTGTGATTTCATTAAAATAATCATTACCAGGCTAATACTTCTAAATGAGTGTGCAGCTGGTGAAACACGGCAACTAGAATGCAAGAAAGTCTGCTTTAGTTCCACCTCTTTGTACATACTTATATAGAGAATAATGAATATGTACAAAAACCTGCAATACAATAGAATCTGAACACTTACTGTTCTATAATCCTAATGGAATTACTTCCAGCAAGATGAAAAGAAATCATTCAGCCTTTCAAGACTTTCTTTCTTGCACATTCTTGGATTTTACATGGCATTATTCATTTTACCCTCCAAGCACAATAATCTTTCTCGCATTTTGTGCAGATATGTACTGGCTTGAAAATATTCAGTATTTTATTAAGGCACTTCTGAGCAGTTCAACATGCTGCCATGTAGCATTCAAACAGCAGCTGACATTGACATTCTATACTCACATAAATCAAAACTGGACCTAGGCTTTTCACAGACCCTGCAAAGGACAGTGTTCCCTCTCCCTTTTTAACATTCTGCTTTTTTTTCTTCAAATGAGTTCAAATGTTTAAAAAACTGTAATTATTTGGTACAGGAATTTTGTAAAGGATGTTTTTTCAAATTTGTTTCTGATATCTTCAGGATATTAACATTTTTATGTATAAATGTAATTAGCTAAATAGACTAAGGCTTCAACATAGAGCAATTCTTGGTGTTATAACAACTAGTAAAATATATAGCTTTAGGTACAGCAAAACTACTTAAAAGCTGGTAACGCTAAAGCACATTACCAAATGCATGAATCTATGAATTTATGATAGAAAGTGGATTATACACAGCATCAATCAAAATTAATCTTATTTACAACGAGATCTGGTTTCATCAATTGCATAAAGAGTGATTTCTGACAGAACACCTCAAGGATAAGCTCCAATCTTTAAGCCATACATTTCATATTTAATTTGCTGAAGCACCAAAATAGCATGACCACTATTTAATTAAATGTTGTATTTCCTGCTCTCTTCAATTTTTCCTTGTCAAACTGTGAGTACTCCTTTGAGATTTTAACTGGTCTGCTAGTTTTTCTTTTTGTATATAAAAAATAAAATCCTTTACCAAGCACAAATATTCAAAGCTACTACAGTGGCCTATCTCAGCTGTAAAACATGAACTACAACATGCCCATCAATACATGTAAGAAAGAAAAAAGAAAAACCTGGAAGTGCTATGCAATTCACCTCCTTTTTAATCGGAGAAGATCAGAATATAGGAAGCAAAGCACAAAAAATATGGCACCAATAACACTTTTATATGACCCATCAAATAACAGTGACAACCAAGTTCTTTTTAAAACATGGAATGCTAAATTATCCTTCAGCAAGTCAATTACAATGACTAAACAAAGAAGTAAATTTTCCTCAGGCTCCATAAATTATTATAAGGAGTTCTTTACATGTCCCTATCTAACAAAAATGTTCTTTTAAAATGAATTTATTCAGAATGGGCCAGTATTTCATTCACAAATCTTGCCTTGTTACTCATTTGAAAGACTATTTCCTGGGCATATGACTGTCAGATTTGATTATAGAAAGAATGGAGAAAATTTAAAATGTGCACTTTGGAGAATTTCTCAGATATTCCATCTGAGCAATATGGTACCTAAACATCAGTTTATATCAGATGTTTCCTAACATAGGGCAAAATATAATCTGCTAGAATGGATACATCAGCTTTGAGTCTGTGTATAAAAAAGACAGAGAAGTAAACACTGTGGCATAACAAATGGTACTGCAGTGGATTTTGCTAACTATATGGGAATATATTAGTAGATAAGAATAGAATTAGCAAGAATACAAAATAAGAACCTAAGTCCTCTTTTCTTCTTCTCCAGTAATACCTAAAAATCTTGGGGGGGTGAAGGAATCCTTAGAGATATTGTCCAAGTTGCAAAAAATGTGTAAAACCCTGATGTAAAATTTAAAATATATTTGGTTTCTTTATAACACAAATGAAGGCTTTTGCATAGAAAACTTCAGATGTATCAACCCATGTCCTCTATTAAGAAGCACGGATTACTTGACAAATCTCAGACATGAGATTTGTCTGAGAATCCCAATTCTTTTATGAACCTACTATTCTATTTTAGAGTATACTCACTCATTTATTTCTATTGCAGTTTCCTAACTTTCCCTCTGCCTCTCAAATCCAGTAATTCATGCTGTAAGCAAGCAACACAAACAGCCATTTAGTTTGGTTCTATCCTGAAGGAATTTTTTAATATATAATAGAAGAACTCAGTGTCAGATAAAGAGCATTCTCATACACAGACATTATAAAACTTCTGAATGTCTGTAAATGAACAGTTCACAGAAATCTTCTACTGCATAAAGGTGGAGAAGGCGGCTATGTGGATAGAATAAAGAAAAAAAACACCTCAAAAAACTTTGCATTTGTACAAGTTTTGGACAAGCAAAGAGGTAGCAGAATGTGTACTATTCTGGTAACTTCAACCACAACTTTGACAACCTTTAAACATTATTTCATCTAATAAAGGTTTAATGAGATCAAAATCTGAAGCCATAGTAGCATGAAGAGGTAGCAGTGGCTATTTATCAATAATGCTAAAAGCACATTGGTAACTATGGCAAAATCATATGGGTTATCATGAACACACAATGTTAATTGAAAAGAGACCGAAAGGGCTGTGATATTTTATGGTGAAATTGGAAAAGTAATGATTCTGTTTGACCCCTAGGAGCTTGGGATTCCTTTTTTTGCTTTATCTGAAGAGATTTATCCTTCTGGATTTGCATGCCCTTTGTAGTTGACTAGGGTTCTCACTGCTTCTGTGTCAGAGTCTTTGTGCTGGTACTCAGTTGTTGGCCTTTACCTCATCAGTGATTAGCAGTCAAGCTGACAAGTTTATAGGTGCCATTTTTGTGTGGCGACTTCCTCTGTTACAGCTTTTTACCTCTCACCTTCAAGTGCTTCTCTGCACACTAGAAATCAGCTTATTGGAGACAATTTAACAGGTCCCAGTGACCTGGGACATTCTGTCTCTTTCCGTTTGAGGAACGTAGTCCTTCTTATAAGGATTATGTGGAGCAAGGCTGGTACAAGATGTACTAGAACATGGAAGGTCCACCCCTGCTATTTTACCATACCCAAATATCAACAGCACAGATACATCTAACATAACTTCAGGAAAACATGTTACGTTTAGGTAGTAATTTTTAATGATACTAAGCTGTTTATAAAGCAAAAGAAATCCTAATGAAAAATGTACAGATTGCAGAAAACATGAAGAATGCCTACTAGAACAAATAAGCTGCCTAAAATATAATGGGTGAGAAGTTAAAATAATAATGTTCAAGCTTGCTACAATTTTTTTTGCTTCATCTTTTTCAAGTAGAGTTGGAGTAAGGAAGTTAAAACATTAATGACATTTCAGTAACAATATTGACTATTTTGGAGAAACTAGGAGGTCAGAAACTAAGTAGCAGTGGTAAATGGCATGAAAAATAGGAAAATTTGGAAATCAGAAACAAACTAAAAAACTTAGTGTACATTAAAAAAATGAGAATAACAACTGCATTAGTCTTTTCTGTAGAAAATTAAATCAGTTTCTTGAGGATATAAAATTATTTAAGCTAGCAGGACTTTTTAGATCTACACCTAAATGAAGCAAAACCGCTTGAGCTTTAATACCTGCAGATTTACAATTAAAATCCTCATGTTGCTTGCAGATATAATCATTCCAGCAGGGATGGACAGGATTGGTAACCTATGGTTTAGACTAATCCATTTCCACTTTTATGAAATTTTTATCGTTTTCTAGTTGCAAAGCTGACTTTTAACAAGAAGTGAAATGCCAGGGATTGTAATGGGAGAGGTGAGATGCCAGGGATGCTGAGTAATTGTATGTGCAGCTAGGAAAAGAAGTGATTGCAGATGTACAGAATTAGAACTGGCCTCAAATTTGCCAGGGCTGATTTCTTCCTGATCCCTGTATTTCATGTCATTACACAGAGATATCAAAGCAAAAAAGAGTGACTACACAGATCTTAAATGCTATTGTATGGTATATGCAAGTTCCCATAATTTGTAGTGTTTCATGGCTGATTAGCTTGATAGCAACTGCAAATATGTTTGCTTTGGATTTTCTCAAACATGGATTTTTTTTCAGGAGAGCTTACAATCTTCTCTCCCAAATGGTTATATACTACAGGAGTAGATTTACATACCCAACTAGAAGCAAACATATGTGGCATACAAAGACAATCCTGACAGCTCACTTGATTTTCTCTTTAAGGGAAGCATTTTCTGGCAGCCTGGATCACAAGAAAGAGAGCATTCAAAAATAATGTAATTTTTTGTTTTTGTCTGGCATCTGAGTTCTTGCTCTGTTTCTTTGTATATGGAAGATGGTTATCTTTCACATAGACCCAAGTCTAGAGCTTCTAAAGACACAAGGATGATACCAATTTACTACAATGACAGTTGCTTCTACTATCTGCTTCCTTCAAGGTACCTTTTAATCACCTTTTTACTCCAACAGCAAAGCAGTTAAATTGGGCAACCTCTGAAGGAAGAAGGTTTTTTGCAGCACTACCTTCATCTTTGGGAGCTATGATTATCTCTCTCAGTCTCTGAAACAAGGCAAATCTTTGCCTTTATTACTTGCTAATTCCTCATTGGCAATTAAAACAGTAGCATCCATAAAGGGCTGAATTAACCATTGTAAATTAAAAGCTGTGAGAGAAAGTAGAAGGGTTTTTCTTTCCTTCTTGCTTTCCTCAGATATCTGTCCACTTTGCAAAAGGTTTTGAGAGTTGGAGAGAACAACATAAAATGCAGAGGAAATAAAAAAAGGAAGACCGTATGTGTATAGTAATTTTATGCTGATTTCAAAATAAATACATGTGTTGTATTTATTTTGAATAAAGATTGTGCTTTTTGACTGCTGAAAAAGTACATTAATTTTGTGAGAAAATAAACAAACCAAAATCTTGGGAACAAACCTCCAGAGAATCATGTTAATATGAACTGAGTGGCCATTATCAGGTCTGAGAAATTAAGTCCCCTAGTTACACATTGCTCACAAACAACACAGGCATTGTTAGGCCATGTCTGGAACCAGATGGACCTGGAAGGATGTCATGCTTCCAAGAATGTAGGATGTGGTTTTGGCCTTCCTTTCCAGCCACAAAAACCAGCATCTTCAGAAGAGGCACCTGCCTGCTGATATTCAAATAAAAAGGGGCAGTTCATTTCACACAAGGTGTAACACACAATGAGACAGGGAGGGAGTATAACCCAACAACCTGGAAGTTAACATACATCTAGAGAAAGTCAGACAGGCTTCGACACATCGCAAGATGAACAGCTGAATTGATCTCCCAAATCTTCACCAGTCGGGGAGCTAACATATGTTTGAATTATGTACTAACTTCTGCGTCAGAAAAAGAAGAAATTGCACCAAAGGAGAAGATGTATGAAGGAATGCTACCATTATCCAAAGAGACAAGTCACACTGGAGCCTTATTTTACAGTATTTTCCATTTTCTACTTTTAGCTTTTGCTGCAGTGCTGCAGAAATGTATGGGCTCTGTATGGTTAAGTGCATTTATATCCTCTCACCAACTGCAACTGATGCAGTTACACCTCAAAAGCCACAAGCAGGAAACAACCAACAGACTCCTCAGAAAAAAATAAAAAAGGAACATGACTATTTTTTCCTTTTTTTCAAAAATCTGTACAAATCCCATATTTTGTGGGTGATGTTCATCAAAGAAGCAACATCAAAATCCAGCTTTAAATGTCTGAAGAGAAATTGCTGGTTTTTTTTCCTGCAGGTTGTATATTACAAGACACCACCATGTCAAGTACCTTCTGGCACCCTCAGTAGGTCCATCAATTAAATATCAAGTGGGAAACCTCAATGGAACCTTACAGACCAAGAATTACTTAGGAGGCATGCTAAAATCCAGTATCATTAGTTTGCTTCGTAAAGCACAAATCAAAACAGGAAATTTCTGTTTATGCCTAAAACTAGCCAACAGTTTGCAGAAATAACTTCAGTAAGATTGAAAGACTCCAAAATAAAATTAAAATAATGTGGATCTACAAGAAAAAAGGCACACTACCACAAAATAGGAGGAAATGGTAATAAAAATTCAAGCAGGAAAATGATCAATTAAAAAGCAACCAACAACCTTCCCCGCCCCCCAAAAAGTATGATGCGATGAACTGTCGAATTGACTGTCAGAATATGCAAAACAAAAGTAGAAAAATAATTTTTCTAGTGCTTCAGCTCACAAGTATGTGGAAATGCCAACAGAAGGATATTCATATCAAGCAGATCTTTTCAGATGCACAGAAACATCTTCCGTGTTATGACTAAGGGTGATCAGAATCGCCCTTAAGAACTCCCATTTTAAAATCCAAGCTAGTTCAAATTACATTAAAATATAAAGTAGTGATTACTACACTGTTTGGAGACTTTTAGGAAGGTGTTCCAGCCCACATAATTGGAAGTAATTTTAAAGCCAAAACAGTAATTTAGATCTAGCTATGATCCCTAGAGGTGACTTACATTCAAAGAACAAAAAAAAAAAGGTACATACTAGAAAGTAGCAGTAAGATTTTTAGGAGTATTAACTTCAGTTGAGTTTGTTTTGGTGTTCACTACCAACATGTAAATATTTTGTGCCAATGACTGGCTGAGAATCACCTAGATCAGCTTTTATGTATGTGAGTGAAATATGAATGGCAGAAAGCCTTGTTTGTTGCCACCTTTAATTTGGATGTGCAGCATCACGCCTTTTCCATCTGGTCATCACACAGTACACATGCATTCCCAAAATGCTTTGAATAGAGCCAAGCAGTTAACAATTAGTTGCAAAAATGCAAACTAATTTGAATAAATGAGTGTGAGAAAATAAGCTATTCACAGTATCCACAGATATGAAAAAGGCTAATATAATTAAGCACACAGGTTTTAAAATGCCAGTTCTACTTGTTCTACTTTATTTCTAATCCCCTTGTACTTTACATTAATTATGGGGGTTCTTTTAAACCTTCTTGCTGATTCACCTGCAGGAGAAACACGGATACCCAATGATCTGCTCTCTTGCCCTTCCTTGAATTTACTCTGCTGAACAAAGTAAATAGTTTGTAAATGGTTTTTAGCACATCCTCTGCCACAGAAATACATAAAATTATGTTTTAGCTCAGCACAGATTTGGCAGCAAGCAAATAAATAGAAAGAATTTATAAAAATGTGGTTTCACTACACTAATATCAATGCCTTTGTATTTATATGATCACAGCTCAGGTGTATCACTGTTGTGCTGATCCATTACAAGTATAAACTTCAAACTACTGAATTCGAAAGCAAAGGAAGGGGACAAGAATACTCTGAAATCCCTAATATACCTACCAAGGCTTACCACAGTGAAAACACATTAACTGTCTTTCTTGCCAGGAGGGACAAAACCATTGCCACACAGTTGGTTAGGCGATTAAAAGAAATTACTGTTGGGCATTACCTTGCTACACATGTACTGTGCCATGCCAACACCAATAGAACATATTTAAATATTAAGTGGGCAAAACTGCCATCAACACTACAACTAGGCTATCAGAAAGGTACACAGAAAGGTGGTGGAACCTTCCCCCTGACTATTTCCTTGATCTGGATAGATGAGTTCATCTCTGCCATGCTCCAGGGTTGGACATGCCTGTGCTTTGAGTGGGATCTTGGGCTGGATGACCTCCAGAAGTTTCTCCCAGGAAACAGACCCATTTTACCAAACAATTTTTTTAAATGGGTTTGGATTGGGTTTTTGTCCTTGAAATAAAGGTTGTTTCCTTCAGTGTTTTAAATTTATTTTGTTATCAGTGAGGCTTTGATGCAAAGAGGTAACTTGTGACTTTTAAGTCAAAACTTTGAACTGATGGGACAATTATATATTTTTCATACAATATGTCTTAGAATATATTATCCAAGGAACTCATCCACTGCATCTGAGCCACAAGCTTGATGAACTACGTTTAAAAAAAAAAAGCATCAAAAGTGAAGACAAGGATTTAAATTTAATGCAACAGAAACACAGGAGACAGTGTAATGATTCATGGACATGGGGTGAGAATACCAAAGAGACTGTCTGGACAGATCATTGTATTATCCTTATTTTATGTGGATATTGTTAGGGCAAAACTGCACCTGTCAAACCAGGAGGAAGTGATTTTGCAATAATCACAATGCAATACAGTGATGGTGCAAATAAGTGATTTATGTCTGAGGATGAAAGGAAGAGACAGTTCTCTTGGAGAGCACATATAGAGATGACCTGTAAGTCTTGTCATGGTCTGGCAATGTGTTGCTATGGCAAAGATGCCACTCGGGCCATTAGCCAACATGCTGGTTTATACCGATAACGCTCTCCGTATATATCAGGACAGGAGACATTCAGACAACATCTGAATGGAAAAAAAAAATTAATTCAACTCACATTTCACTTAGAGACAACTCAGTGAGAAGAAATGACAGCAAGTAAGTCCTGGACAGGAGAAAGTAGGTCCAGAGCAGATCTGTCAGTCATCGGCACAAAGACGATGACATAGTCTATGTCCAAGAAAACCAGACACACATTGTTGACTAATGCAAAAAAAATTGCATGAGTGTTCTTATAATAATTTCCCCTCTACAGAGGCTGTTTCTATGTTACCGTGTTGTGTTTTTTGTCTTTTAGTAACCATGATATTCAACTACCCCTGAGAAACACAACATAAAAGGCAAGTGCATGGGAATATGCTAAGAACTATAATTGAAGCTAACTTGCCAGTGAGACTGCAATGTTATCCTAGATTAACAAGCCTGCACGTAATAGTTTGGTTTTACATCATGTTTACACCTATATAATCAAGAGTGATGGTACTTAAGAGAAAGTCTTCACACCTCTACCACCACATGTCAATATGTATATTCTCAAGTGCAATACTCCAAAGTGGGAGCAGTCTAGCTTATTTCTAAACTGCCAGCTATAGGTATTACTTGTATGTGCATGAAAATGATCTTGTGTATGAGAATAGGTATTAGCATCATATAGAACAGGAGTCTTGTAGACGTCTGTAAATCATCTCGTCATCAGAAGCTCATCTAAGTTCACACAGGAAAGCAAACATCAAGGCATAATATTTGAACACATGACACTGAAAAGGTGTATATAAAACCCTTGAACATTCCTCTGTTTTATAAAATAATTTTTGCCCTCTACAGAAGAGAATTTATCATGCTCAACACTGTCTAGAGATACTCAAGTAAACAATGACAAGTTCAAAGTAAAAACTATTTATTGCCAACCTAAAATTTAAATCACCACTGTCTTCAAATAATTGCATGAATAGCTAGGAACATATAACATTTCCTTGCGTTAGATAAATGGATACATTTCACTAAGAAGAAGATTAATGTGCATTTGAAATAGAATAATAGCTATAAACAGAAATTAAAGTAGCCCATTAAGATACAAGACTCTAAACACAATATTCTTAATCTAATTTCAGAGAATGAATAATTGCTGGACCTTTGCATTCCTCTTAATGAATCTATTTACACATAATTAAAACTATTCATCCTACTTCAAGTCTGATATATCTTGGATGACATATTAGCACCTTAAATTCTTCAGTTTGCAATTTGTTTTTAAGAAAACCCTTGTGCAGGGAAAGGGTAATATTTCTTTCAGTTTTACTGAACACCAGGTCTTTTATTCCCAAATTATCTCATGCTATATATAAAGTTCAGGTTGATTGATATTATCTTTTAATTAGCAATGAATAAAAGACATATTGTTATTTTGGCTACATACCTTATTGGTTACTAACAAAAAGATGGCAATATCTGCGATTGGCACTTGTTAAAAGTGGCATTCTATCTGCACTTTCTATTTACTTTATCACTGCATCTCCTCAAAGAACAGCAGTTCTCTTACAGTACTGACAGGTTCACCATAATTAAACTCACATTTTATTCGGTTTCTTTGATGGTGTCAGAAATAGCATGAGCTGATATTAATGAAGCCCCCTTTCCCTGCAGGCAGACCAGCTGCAAGTTATTCTTTTATGCCTTAAATTTTTTTGTGAGACCAAGGAGATGCTGTGCATTAATCCCTTTTACCAAGTGTCCACCAGTGCTCATGTACGTTACCAACATCCTTGGGAGCACTGACCTGTAGCTGACTTAAAAGAGCAATCTTTTAGGAGAGGATAAGAGGATAAGAGGCATCAAAATGAAAAAATACTTCAACTTTGTGGACTGTGTCTACAATGCTGGAGCTCGTGGATATGGTCTGAAGAGTACTCAGTGGGATACAGTCTGTGCGAAAGAACAGAACAGACCTGGGTTAATTCTCTGGATGTGGAGCCAATCAGCAGAGAATAAGGAGGGGAATGCCTTGGGATGTCCCTGATTCATGCTTGGGACACCACTAACTACTAACCCCAGCACAGTTAATCCCGTGCTCAGTAACCAAGGACATGGACTCAAGCGCTGACGTGGGTGCCCAGCTCTCGATGGTTTACATTAGCATTTACTAATGTAAATGCAACCTGAAATTGCAGTGCTGAGTGTCTGCTTCCTTTTACATACCAGTCATAAAATCATAGATTGATTTGGGGTGGAAGGGACTGTCAAGACTGTCTTGTTCCAATCCCTCTGCCGTGAGCAGGAACACCTTCCACTTGACCAGGTTGCTCAGAGCCCCATCCAATCTGGCCTTGAACCTCTCTGGAGATGAGGCATCCACAACTTCTCTGGTGCCTCACCACCCTCACAGGAAAGAATTTCTTCCTCATAACTAATCTAAATTTAACATCTTTCAGTTTAAAAGCCTTACCCCTGTTTTACTCTAACCCTCTGTAACAGTGGAAGAAAAGCAGATTGCGAACAAATACTGGCTAGGGATAAGCATGGCATCACAAGTCCACTGGGCATTAATAATAAGGAACAGCAGAAAAGCATGCTTTAACACAATTTAATTGTGCTAAATGCTATTCATTAAAGGGGAGAATATTGTACAATAAAACCCATCTAGTTAAGCAGCTATGCCATTACAGAGCTTATCCTCTTCCCCTATTATAATAAGAAAATAATTTTTAAACATTTAACAAAAAAACCTGGGTATGAAATGCATCTTATCTCTCAAAACACTACCTAAGGTTCAGAATTCTTGGAAAGTTATTATGAGAAGATGAAAAGTTTAGCATGAATACCAGGAACTGGGCTACTACAGAGCAGATGGAACCACTTTCAGAAAAGGTCAATTTCATCTAAAAAAAATAAAGAACTCCTCCAATTTTTTTTAGCAAAATTTGATTGGAAAATAAAATATCAATGTAATGCTAAATTAAGAATTCTAGTTCAAGTACACTCAATGTCAGGAAAAGCAGTGTTAGGGTATAAAATCCTAGGTCTCTAGTCTGAGTTTGCTCTAAATAACTCTGAATTTTACAAATAAACAACCTCTATCAGGAATAAACAGCTTGGCTAATTGTTTCACAGCAAACGAGGATTGAGTTCATTCACAGAACATTTTCCTTACCTATTCTTAATGTCAAACAGAAAACATGGATACTGTAAAGCATTTCACTCTTGAGATTATCCAGATTTTGAAAATTACAAAGTGTAAATTTATCAATGCAATTAAGGCACTTATAATTTCAAATCAGGAAAAAAAATAACTTTAGATTAATATGTAAATATAATTAATTTTTTTCACCATTAAGAGAAGAAAGTTCAATATATCAAATTTCAAGAAAGCATAGAAGAATCTGAGAAAGTGCTGACAAAATTTTAGAAGATATTTCTTATTGAAAATTCTGGGAGTCTTTACAGAACAATTGTAATTCTTCTGTTACTTATCTGCATGATTCTGCTACTTGTCATGTAAAATTAAGTTTAATCTAATAGAATTAAAAAGAAAAATTCTAAAAAGGAGTGCAGACACACAGCATAAATTGAGACAGAATGTAATTACAACTCTTTCTCCTAGAGACTGATGGACTCCAGACATCAAAATGTAGTTTGTAAACTAATTTCTTTGAAAAATCTAGCTTGAAAAACAAGAAGTGATTCAGATTCATGGTCTGTTTACTTCTTTATTGCACATTTATTTATTTTGTTTATTAACTGGGAGGTATTTGAAATTGTAGAACTGCCATTCAAAATACCCAAATTTGTGAAAACATTTTAAAATATCTTGCAGCACAAAGCAAGATGTTCATTGCTTTAATGCAGCAACTGATGATTTAAACTCAGTTAAAGCTAGGAAGAGAGTAGACCAAAAAGAATGATACCAGCCTTTAAGCACAAAGATTAATTATTCAAGGGACAATAAAACACTACAAAAGCAGAAATTAACAGTGGCCTCAAGAAGATACAATTTTGTGTGCTGAATATATCCTCCTAAAAGGCAGATCAATGTAATTACCAACCCTCCTAAGACCATTTATGCATTGTAGAAGCAGTAAGAACAGCAAGTATTTCCTGTAAAATACATTGCTGCAAGTCAAAATTCATTTATGTGAGGCATCTATGAGGTTAAAGAATTAAGCTCAGTGCACCTATCTATTTACAATTACCTTTGTTCTTCAGTCTTCAAAAGAAAGGGATCTGTTTGGGTGGAAAAAGCCTCCCCCAGCTACTTGTTCTGCCCATGCCTCTGGAGAGCCAAAAACAAAATGCCAGAAGCACAGACCACTCCTGTCATCCTGTCGGGGCTTCTTTTCTCCTATCATCTGCTCCCCAAAGTACTACTGCTGCTCTCTGAGGTCACCTGGCATCACACCTCTAATAGAGCATCTTAATATACATAAAAGAGGAGATGCAGTTGTATTCAAGAATCCCCACAGAAGCCCTGAGAAGGCCACGTGCCATCAATAGAAAAGGCAGAGTGGGAACAGGTGAGCCACACCTGGGGTTGCAGCAACCACAGTCCACAGGAGAAAGCTGGGAACCTTCCAGCAGGCCCAGGGCTGCCAGGGGCAGAGCAGGGAGCTCCTCAGGTCCCCATGCAGCTTGGAGACACCTTTGAAGTCATGGTGAGGCTTCCTCCCCATGCTGTGAGTTATGCATACATATGAAGCATGACACCTAACAGGTAGCTGGCTGAAATGTTCCCAGCACAGGATCTGTAAAGAGATGTGGGGTGCAAATGCTGTAGCTCAGTGCCATTCACAGGAAAAATCTGATGAATTCAGCTACTTTCTCTTGTGCACTATTACAGCTGGACAAGAGGAGATGAAGCAGGACTTCTCTGCTCCTTAATTCAGATGACTGAGAAGAGTTTTGTAGGACAGAAAGAAAGATTTTGCATTTAGGCACAGAAAGCACAACTCCACATGACTGACCAGAAAATGAACAGTCAGGGGAAAAGCAGTTGCTTAAAATTTGTTTGCAGGCTGTTAATGGAACCCTGAAATTAGATGTATTGCATTTCTAAAAACTTCATATGTTTTGTTAAAGCATTTATTTAATAGTATGCAATTATATTATTAGCATAGGAAATTAGCAAAAGCTAGTAACATTTCAAAGCAGACTTATTATTTTCAGTACTGAAAGAAAGTCTTAATTTACACAATGTAATATTAGCTGTGGCAAGATCTTAGGAAAGTGTTTACATCGGTTGCTTCCTCAAGCACAGGTTATCTGATGGCTTATTTTTTACATCTATTTCTATAATTTCCTTAAATTGTACTAGTTGAAATGCAATTTATTTTTCCAATTCCAGTTATTTTTGATTCTGGAAAACAACCTCAATGCTGAGCTTAAATTGTTGAATTTTTTGAACAGGTATATTCTTACCTGACATGCACTGTTTTCTTTTAAGCACCTTTGCCTCAAGTACACATTCACGACGACAGAGAATGTCCTAAGACAAAGCAGATTTTGAAGGAGCAGAAGTGGAAGTGTGCATCTGAGGGTTAAGTTTAGCTGGAATGTCACAAAGCAGCTGCTGATCCACTGCTTTCCAAGGTCCTGCTTTTTATCAGCGCAGTGACTCTAAGAAGCACGCTCGGGGTTTTGCAAGGGAGGAGGAAGCAAGGAGATACCGAGGAAAAGAAATGAATGTTGGGAGTCCAGCCAAACCACGCGTGCCAGTAGCATCACTGAGATGCAGCTGAGTGAGAGGGAAGAGGTGTCTCCAGTCTCTGGGGCAGCACTCCTGGATAGCCTCCTGGAAAACCAAGATGGTTTTACACAGCTCAGGCCTGGCCTTCCTGTTTCTTTTACTGGATTTACAGCAATGTAACTTCACTGATGCTGTGCTCACTGGTGTAACGCTATTTCTGCTGCAGACCCTGCAACTCCTGAGAAAGCTGCCACTCTCTTTTGCCAGCTGGAGGTGATGGGATGGGTGATCTTTGCTCAGCCAGGAGAGTCACCTCTGTTATACCCTGCAATCAAAAAAAAAGGCTCTGACCCTGACTTAAAATCACCCAGTTAAGAAGATACTAAGCTGGAGAAAAATCATTGCTCTTCCTTTTGCAAGGGAAAGGAAAGGGAAGACAGAAGAGAAGAACATCAGGTAAAGACTGAGATTATCAGTAAAATAAATTGTCATGAGAACTAATGGAGAGGACAAGTCTCCTACCAGAGGCCAGCAAGGGACGGGGATATTAAACTCAAAGAATTTGGTACCCAAAGAATGGATGAAAACTGCTGTAAAATTGAAAAGGCAATAATATTCAGGTACAAGAAACCCACAGATGGTTTGCATGACATCTGTTTCAGTTGTAATATTAAGTAAAGTGGAAGGTAAGAAAACCTGTACTTAATAGTGGATTTCTCCAGTCTTACTGGTTTAAAAGTAATGACTTTTCATAGAACAGGGAGCAGCAGAAATGAGCATAAATTCCTATTATTATATATAATTGCCATTAAAATAGTAATAAATTTTAAATTGCTTGCCATTGGAAAAAGACCTGGCTATCTGTTATATATCTAACCTACTCCAATTTACATTTTTAATACATCTCCCCAAATTGGATGTATTTTTTTCTGAAGGAACTTAGTTAATAGTTTATCTATTTTCTGTCCTAATTCTGAATGTTCACGGTAGTAACACTACATAATAATTTGTCCAATAAAAAATTATCACATGAATTTAGGATAATGTATTTATGTTGTATTTTATGTTGTATTGAGTAGTACTAATTTTATTGTTTGAAATCAACCTACCTAAATATACCATCAAATCTCTTAACTGTTAGAGTTGCTAAATTAGATTTAATGTGGTTTTCTAAGTGTGATTACCTTTACTCCCAAACTCAAAGCATTTTAGGACAAAGATTGTAACAGCAGTGTAGAATAGTTTTACAAGATCCTCTTGATTTTTCTTCTTGGGGATATGCTTTTAGAAAAAAATTATAAACACTTTCACACTCACTAACAACATTCATCCAAACCAGTATTCCAGTTTAAGAAAACAGACCATGAGACAGAAAATTTGAGAGAATGATTTAAACAATTTAGCAGAATAATGAATGTTGTTTTAGATAAATGAGAAAAAAATTATTTTTAGAACAAGCCTTTCTGCTCCAAAAAAATCTAATCAGGATCATTCATGGAAAAAACCTACAGAAATTAAAATATTTATTAAAGATTTTGAGTTTCCACTCAACTCTCCCTCTGTATTTATACTGAAAGAAACCTACAAGGAACAGAGTCAGCTCCACTAGGCAATTTATTACAATTGATCTAAGAAAGTAGGTACCTGCGTTAATTAAAAAAAGCAAACTCAAAATCCAAGAATTCTTCAATTCTGCCCTTTCAAACCTTTTTGTTTTGAATTTTTCCCCAAAATTTGAATTTAAATGTCAGTGCAATGGTGGTATCACTGCTGCAGGTTTGTCTGGCTAACAGGTCCATCATGAAAATCTAAGCCATTATAAACTCAGATAAACCTTTCCTTCTTACTCCTCTTTCTAATGGAGTGGAAAAACTTTGCATTACCTGGCTACTGGAAAAACATTACATGTACAATACATGTACAGTTTTAATAGTTCAGATTATAAAAATACATAGATAAACTTCTCTAAACTGTTTTCAGTTTAAATCAACTGGTCTGTTGGACATACTTAAATATGTAAGAAAATATGCTAATAAAAGCAACAACGCATGCCAGAAAAAGTGCAGTTTTTCCCTACGTATTTATGCATATAAACCTTTATTTAAAATATTCTATCAGCATAGTTTCTACTATTTAATCTGCTAAATTGCTATGTTACCAGCACATATCATTAAGTTTTGGTTCTAGTAAGTTGTTCCTATTGTTCCTATTATTGTCTGCCAGTGATATGGAACATAAACAAAGACAACTATTCCTGGTCAAAAACTAAGCAGAGATTGTTGAAAACCTAAGCTGAGTTATCTACATTATTTCTAGTGCTAATACAAAAGCTCGTATTAAGGTTTTAGTGAAAGTAAGTAAACCCTTGAACTGTTAGAAACTATAGCTATATAACTGATGTTGCCTCAGTTGGAATAAATACATATAATTTATAAATAAATTTGAGAACTATGTGCCAACATTGCCCGTGCAGATAGGAGCACCTGTCTTTATTTTGAAATGCCCTAGGATGCTGCTCTTGTTGGCACCACCCTTGCCTGCATCGAGAATGTGCCTCTGCCCTGGTATCCAAGCTTCCCTTGCTCATGCTACAGATTGTGCAACAGCACTGGGGTCTCCTGCTTTCCCATCTTGCATAAAAGGCACAGATCCATTTCAAATCAGAGCTACTGTCATCCTCACATGCCTGTGCCCGGGCCACAGTCCTGCACTTTGTTTTACTGCTTGTGCAGCTGTGAAAACTGGGACTTAGGCAGCACATCGAGAAAGCTCCCAAGTGCGGCCACTCATGGGAGAAACTCTGGTGACCACCAGGTGACCACTCCTGAATCCACTGCTGATTTGGCCCCCTCATCTCTCTACACACTTCTTCCCCTCCTTCATGTCTTGGCTGGACAGCACAACGATCCAGACAGACACCTGGTAACATGTCCCCTCCTCCATATGAGATGGCCAAGACATCCACATTAAATAACAATCCAAAACAGCAAGGCACTGAAACCAGGGAGACCCAGATGTCTAAGAGCACAACATGTTAATGAAAGGGTAGCTAGATAAGTAAGTATAAAGAAGTGACAAATGAATACAGCTGCATTTTCAGTGTCCTAGGTCAGATATATGACAAAATTTAATTTGCTGTATCATCACATATATTACTGAAATGAACTGCAGACAGATAATATCTTAGGGTTCAAGCATCAAGCTGAAGTGTAGGAGGGTATTGCAGGGTGATTAACTGTTTTTTAAGAACAAAATCATGCAAGCAAATATATTATAAACGAAATACATATGTTGAAAATATATTCATTTTAACCAAAAAATCCTACCAACGCAGGCCATCTGCTTTTGACTGATAGGTTTGGTAAACTGTTAGAATACTATGTAAACTGTTAAAAATCTCATTTAATGAATATCTTGGAAACATACATAGCTCACACTACTGGCAAGCTTTTAATGAAAATATATATCAAAGAATCAAATATGTGTGAATTCTGAATTTCAATTACTCAATAGGATAAAGAACAAAGTATGTAGAAAAACAGCAACAGCTCCACCTATCCCTTCCGAAATGAATCAAAACCCCACAAATTATCTAAAAGTCACTCAAATCAATTTTTTAGGAAATATATTTTTCCATTGCTAATTCCTTTAATATTATACATAATTTAAAATAATTTTGTAGAGGTCGAAAGCAAACTAATAAGAGAATACAAGTTCAGCCCCCTATGAATATTTGCAGAAATTTTGTCCAAAAGACAGGTATTTTCCACATCCCTTCACACTATTTGAGATTTTTCCTATGTCCCATGGGCATCTCATTAACAGCCCCCCAAACAGCATGATGACCTTGTAAGGCCTAGTTGAGGATCCCACTGGTGTCTAACCATACCCTTTGTGGACTGCTCCTCTACACAAAGACAAACTCGTGCACGGTCCCCCACAGTAATAACTTCTCACTCTGTTTTAAAATTTTGTCCATAAGTTACAAGTTCTCTGAGGAGAAATAATAACTTTATTTCAAATACATGAAACATTTACCAAGAGAACTTCTACCAATACCCCAGTGGCTTCGGAAACAATCCCTTATATTCTTGGACATTTAAACTTCACTGTCATGAAAATGATCGAGTCTAGAGACTTTTCACCATGATGGGAGATCACATATGCCAAAAAGAAAAATCACTTTCCATCACAGCATATCAGGAGTAATACAGCCCCCAGCCCTTTCCTATGCAGCTTTCTTCCCTGACATGTACCATTGCTCTTCTCCTTGCTCTTCACCTCATCATGGACAACCACAGGGCTGCCCACACAGGCCACGCCTTCACAGAACTGCCCACAAGTAGCTTAAAAGTGTAAGAATTGCATTTCTATAGAAAAGTAGATGATATAGACTCAATGTCATGTAGTTGCAATGTTTTCTCCACAAATTTCAGTCTTACACACTACAACATTAGTACTGAATGGTGTGGTAGCCCAGTACATTAATAATGACATGCAGTAAATGGAGCAGGTGCAGGCAGCTGTCAGATTCTATAGAATAACACTGGAAAATGCAAATTATTACTTATCATGTCTAGAAACTCCATGGCTTCTTTCACAGCTCCTTCCCTACAAGCCCTCTGTGATAGCAAACAATCTTCTCAAGGAGGAGAAGACAAAGCTGCTTCTCCCTCTGAAGGCTGCAGTTGCATTTTGGGCAGACTGGAGCCATCCATGGTCTCTCCTCCCTCTCCTTTGTGTGTACAAATGCTTTAACAAGTTCAGCATTAGATTCTCATATAAATCTGCCTTACCCTGCCACTAAACTGCTACCATAACATGAAATTCAACTTTGGTTTTATTTCCCAGGGTAGGGATAGACTTCAGAATCTCCCCTTACATATTTTATTGATAGCATTTTTACACCATTTTAAATTGCTTTGCTATCCCAAACTGTATTTCACATTACCCTGTTTTCAGTTTCTACAGTTCATATGCTTAGATTTTGAAGCACCTTCTTCTTTTTATCAAATTACATTGAAAAAAGTTTCTTTTCAGTTATGTGTATTTTTATTAAATCAGTAAGAATGGCAGCAGAAACTCTGAATACTCTAGCCTTGCTAAATGACTATGTGACAGCCTGTAATTTCTCTGTCATTAAAAATACATATTCTAGCACTAAGTTCATGTTGGAAGAAGGCTACCCTAGGGAACAATTTTGCCTCATAGTATGTAATTTAAGTTTATTTAACATACTGTGCATTAAAACAAAAAGCGGTCAGTTCTGGTAAGAGAAATTCTGATACATGTGATCATTTATAATGCTGGGAAGTACAGCTACTTCTCAGAAAGGAATTCCAGAATACCATTCACTGCATATATTTTCTTGGAAGGGTCTGATTGTTAATGAACCAGTGTCTTTCCTCAAGTATTGTTACCTAGGATAAAGTACACATGGGATTCTGGAAGGCCATGCAATAAGTATTGTGCACAAACTAATTAGCAGGACTACACTTGGTAACATATCTACAGTAAGGATCTGAAAGAATGCATGAAGTTGAATACAGCAGTCTTTAAGATTATTTTTTCCAGTAATATTTTTATCTAGTAACTTGAATTTTTAAAACTTCTTCTTCTCTGCTCCCACAAACAGCTCAATGGAGACTAGTTTTCCTTTTCTTCTGTACCTTACAAAATTCCTGGCCAGTAATTATCAGGTCCCAGCAACAACCACTACTGAGAGCTGATTTTGAACTTACATTTTAGGAAACAACAGAAATGCTTTCAAGAGTCCAAAGGACCTACAGGCCTTGAAAAAATGTTGGAATTTGGAGAGGAGATATGCATCAGCTCTTCCATCTCATGTAATTTTAAAAATTAGAAGATGCCTAAGGCTAGTAAATGGCAGAAATTATTTGTTCTTGAGCAGTTATTTTTGCATATGCTGTTTTGTCTCAGTTTTCTAGCCTATGTAAGACAATCAGCATTATCCAGCATCTGAGTGCACTCTAGAAGTGCACACTACAGGATATTGTTGCCTTTCACATGCTCGTTTTAGCATCCCCTGTGGCAGCAGTACCTGGTCAACTTTAATATTTTTATTACTAACAGCGATATTAATATATATATTTACATTGCTGCATGTTTAGGAAACTGTGGGAAAGATCAAAGAAACAGAACTGCAACAACGCTGGATTCTGCAAATTTATTTCAGCCCTGCAAGAGCCCCTGGACATGACCATGGGAAAGCCATGGATCCCACAGACCCCATTTCATCAACACAGGAGCACTGCCACGCAACATGGGAGATGCTGACCCCTCTGGGCAGGCATGATATGTGTATGACAAACATGAAGCATTTCAGTCTGGTTTCCTAAATGCAAAATTTTTGGTGGAGCAGAAGTGCCATGATGCCCAAAGGGTGTGTGGTGCCATCCCTGACTTCTCACAGTGTCTCCCACCACCATGCAGGCACCAAGGTTGTAGACATTCCTATAGCAAACTGTTGCAAATAAGACACGTCCTTAACCCATATTAAATCCAACATGGTAGAACAAATAAGAAAGGGATGGTAAATGAATGTGAAACAGATACTTTGATGCCACATTTTCTCTAACTCTGGAATTTTGCAATTTACTGTGGCAGGTAATAGCTTGGAAATGCTGTAGTTATTAGTTTAGAAATAATTTTTGAACTTCAGTAAAGCTCTCAACAGGAAAAACTGCACCAGTCATTTCATAGTAGGTATCCACCAAGAAAATTATTTTTCACCACAAGTGCTGTATTTATCATATATCCAGAATACACTGGATCATTAATACATAAATATGAGGAAAACACTAATTGCAAACAACTTTAATTTTACTTTCAAAATAGATAATGGGGGAGTTAGTATTTTTCAGCCCCCTTCTATTTTTTACTACAGATAACTACATATTTAACAGATTTGTTGCTCTTCAGGGTAGTTTTTTGTTTTAGAGTGAGGTGATTGAGTGGTAAGAGGTGCAATACTTTACGAAGCCTATAAAGGTTGAACTAACATTTTTATGCTGCTTGTCTTTTTGAGCTAACATGATCAGAGTTACCATGGGTATCTCTGCACAGCAAAGCACATCTCTGCATACAAACATACATACACATGTACATACATACATACATACATATATATATCAGATCTGCAGCTGCAAATTCATTATTAATGTTCTGTACTCAAGAGATTTTGCTAATTAACTGAACCACCCAAGAGTTCATCATTATAATTTCCTGAAGCATTTGTAGATGACTTGGTTTCCCAGAGCATTCAAGAGAATAAAACTTAATTAATTTGTGGGGACTCAATGGCAGGACAAAATAGCTGCAAGCTATGCAATACTGCTCTTTCTCACAGATAATCTTGTTACACGACCGAAGTTTTAGTCAGGGACAAAGATAACACATGGAGAATTGCACAGTTCTCTAGTAGAAGTTTAATCACTAAAATATGAGGATTAGGAAAACGTCTTAATGGCATTACTAATGCAGCTACTAGGGAAGGGGAGATTATTTGCCAGAGGGAATTTGCTGTGGAGCAGCAAAATAGCAGCATAGCCTTTTTTCCAGCCCCACACTAGAACTTCTTCAGAGCAAATCCTAGAACAGTAACAACAAGTAACCCAGGCTTCTTACAAAATATTTGTAGCACAAAGAGTCCAGAAAAATGCAGTGATGCCCTCATAGCAGCTGATTCATACAATGATAGAGATACCATGGTAATTTTCAGTTCAATTTTATCAAATCAGCAGGTAAGATATATGCAATTTCTGCTGTAACTACAGGCCTAGAAGTTACCAGAAGTACAGGGCTATACAGTTGGTAAAACTTGGTGGCACCAAAGCCTCTTGAGTCACACCACAGCTCTACCCTGCCAGCCCTATTCCCTGACCCAGGGGCCTGGACCCAGCAAGTTGCTCTAGCACACTGTTGAACACTTTTTCTGGTTTACTGACCAGCCCTTTCAGCTGTGGTCTGTTTCTGATGCATGCATGTTCAATGACAATGGTTTTTGCAATCTGTTCTAAACCTCTTTTCATTTCCCACCTAAGTTTTACATTTTACATTTACAGTTGGCAAAATATACACTACCTGTACAGCTTTCCACCCAACCTACTGATAGCAAGCTGGATGTCATGGTTAACTATCAAATCACTCAATTTTCCCAAACATGCTTTCAATACCTAGTTTTCAGAACACAAAATTCCTAGTTTGTATTTTCCAGAGGCCATCTTCATATTGGGTCAACCCCCTGGTACTAGAGACTATGCCTTTAAGAGATTAGTGTAAAAAGAAAAACTCTGAACAGGGATGCAGGAATTACAACACTTGGAACAAGGCTTAGAAAAAAAAGGCACATTTCCTGCCAAAATTTAAATACTGAAAGATCCCTATCACATAAGTTGTTAAAATCAACACTAAAAGTAATTTTAGATGCTTGGATGTATAAAGAAATGTGTGCTTCAGTTTGTGCCCACTGACTCATTTGGAAGAATAGGAGCCGAGAAGCATTTAAAAGACAGAACTCCAAAAGATCTGAAGTAATAACTCTTCCAACAGCTTTGAATAGTATGCTACTTAGGATGCTGTGTGGAATACTCTAAGCATATTTTAATTATAAAAAGAATTAAACCTGTCAGATAAGAAAGAAAAAGAAATTCAGAGCTTCCTGCTTTAAAATATGGGAGGTTTAGGAATTGATTCACCAAACACTCTTAACCACAGTTGTGTTGTGAATTCTTTTTCTGTGCTGTTAATAAACAGAAATGAGCAAGGGAGGTGCTACCACCTCCCTTATCCTACACAGCACTGTGGCCCTAAATAAAGCTAGCTACCATCATCATTTAAATCACTCAGACTGGAACTTTCTACAGAACTTGCACTTCTTTGAAACAATGTTGGAGGACAACTACAAATTGAGAAAGGGCGTTGCCAACTTTAAAGACTAAATTCAATAAATTAAAATTATTTGGATGATTAAATGGAGACATATCTTTAAATTATTGGGTCAAATGTCTAAGCCTTGTGACAACAAACACAATGACTCAATAATAGAGGACCTGGAGGAGCAGCTACCAAAGGTTCCTTTTATCACTACAATAACTCAAAAGGTCCACAGAAAAAAAATTGTACAAAAAAAGAAACTTCACATAAAGTTAATAATGGCTTTACAGTTGATCTGATGTGTTACAGGTACTACCACCCCCTCTCCTCTTCCTCCCATCCCAACACTATGCAGACCTATTAGAGTCTTTATTTTCGGTTCACAACTGAAAAGATGAGAATTATTTTCAACTTCTGTGTCAGACAGAAAGAAATTACCTACTGCTTTTATGTGTGTATGTATTGCACTACACTCCATGAAAAATATTTATTTACAAATATTCATAGAAATGAGGCTGACAAATTTTCTCATTGTAAAGCAAAATAGGTATATTTTCATCAACACTTGAATAAATTTTAATTAATACATTAGAGAAATTAAGGAAACATCACAGCTAATTATTTGTAGTGGTAACAACAAAAGGTGGCAAGCTGCAATGTTAGACATGAGGCCACACACACACACATGCTCTAGTTCCTAGCAGTAATACACAGCAACAGCCTTGTATTTCAACAGCTAGCAACCTGATGTGACAATGAAAAGCACCAAGTAATCTTCTCATTACTATTACACAAAAAAAGATAGCACATGTTTTTCTAAAGAGATTGTATTTTATTACTCATTATGCTCCTGCCAAAGAATACAGAATCAAGGAAATACTTTCATGGCTCTACTTTTGGCATGCTGAATCACAGCTGCCACAAATAAAGTGTAACAGACTCTTGTTCTCAATTGTTTTTCAGGAATTGATGGATAATTAGAGAAAAAGTCAGATCGGTATTCTTTCCAAGCATCTAAACTGCTCTTGCCACTCTATTATATTAAAACCAAATCAAAAAGAGATCAGATCCAGAATCTTATCTCTATTACAATTACAAACACCTAGAGTCAACACCTTCATATGATAACTTTGTATGGTATCTTTGCTCTGCTGTATGTACAGCACAAACTGGGAAAGCTTACTGATTCCCAAACAGGGACTATTAGCACACACAGAGAATTGCCATAGTAATAGAATTATTATGAAAGTACCAGCAATTTTTAATATAAATAAGGTTTCTTAATGCTGTTTAAGAAGCATTTCAGATTTTTGCAAAATTCAATTTTCTGAAAGGGAAACTGAAATTCTAATAACTAACAAAATTATGAGGAAACAGAAATATGGGCAATAACATGATTCCAGGGAATTGTCTCCCATATTAATATATATAGTAAACTATTTGTATTGTAATTTGCAAATTTATTAATGTATACCATTACATGACTTTCTGTAAGAGGATGCTGTTTACCTACTAAATAATTTTACTGAACTGTTATTTCTATGAAAATTATGCCGTACTAGTGTTTGGATGCAAAGATTTCAAGCAAAAAAGTCCAAGCAATACAGAAAAACTCTCTAAAACACCCCCACTGATTTCTAGAAGAGTTTTCTGACTCTGAATATGGAAAAATTTCTACTAATAAATAGAAAAAAGCATTCCATTACTGAACCTTTAATTCTAAATAATTTTTAAAAGCTACATTATCAAAACTGAAAAAATATGACAAAGTGATTTTATGCATTTTCAATTACAGATTTTAAATATTTGCTGTTGTGAAATAATCTCCTTCTGGTTTGTACAGCCCATACACATTAGCTGTCCTGACTTTTAAATATTTAGATTCAAAAAGTTAGTCTTTAGTATATACTAAAAAATCTTCATGTAACATCCAATAGGAAGTGTGAATAAATTGTAAGAGAAGGAAAAAGTGATGTGGCTGTCCTGTGCTGTGTCCAACTGTCTAAGATGCCTGCATAAATAAGTATGAATCGCTGATTATTTTAGCATCTCTAGGACAGCTAACTGGAATTAACTTTCTGCACTCACTTATACTCTTCTATAAAAGCTCCTCAACAATTCCTTAAAGGAAGCTGCCATCATCACCTTACGTGGAATTGTATTTTATAAAAATCACAACAGATTTTCTACTTCAAGGAGGCTTCATCAGGTCTTTAAAAAAAATGTTGCTTCTCTTGTTGGCCTTGCATCAATCCAAGTCCACTACCCATCTCCTGCTACATGCACACACATATATCAGAAAATAGGACAGTCAAATTGGTTTGTCTCACCTAAATGAATGAGTTGGGTGCCTGAAAAGAGAATTTTATCCTGTCTTAAAATGAATATCAAAGATGGTAGTTATGACATTCTTGCCTCTCAAGGTGCCTATTGTCCTTTCCATAGGTTTCCACACAACTTTAGTTGCTGACTTGCTGACACTAAGGTAGATGTCTTAAATCCAGATATCCTACTTCTGACTGGTGAAGTGAGCCCACCTTATTAATCACATAAAATAGATTAAAAAATAATCTCATTTCAAAGGCTGCATTAATAGTGATAGTCTTAAAATAATTTAGTTTGCTCATACTCTACCAGCACACTGATGATGACTTAACACATATCCTTTAACACCCACTTTTGTCACTAATATCAGTGTAAACCCACACTAAACTTTACTTAATGCATACAAAATTCTTTTGGACTTACTGAAATATAAATCAGCATCAGGCTACAGAATTTACCACTAACATCTACTGGATTGAATACCTGAGTTCAACTTTCTTGCATGAATATTTAACTAATCAGAAGCATACACTTTTACACCATACTAAATTGAAATTTCTGCTATTCTACTCCCAAACTCTTAGGGACTAATCTAGAAGAAACACTCACTGAAAGAAATACCATGTCCAGCACTTTTAGAGAGGTAAGTGCTGACAAAAAGCACCATCAAGCTGAAGAACTGAATGCTGGAAGAGAATTGAATGTGAACATACAAAAAGCTTTGAAGTACAATTAGAGCATTTGTCAATGCAGGTCCCTGCTGAGCACTGCCACAATTCAATGGAGCATAGCAGGACATCACCTTTCTGTCACTGTGCACTCTGGCAATCTCAGGTAATGCACATTTGGTCTGACCAATATGGCCTTGTGTATGTCCTTCGAGATGGAGAAATTAACAGCCTGAGTAGCATCCCCCACTGAGACAGAGAAGTAAACTGCAAGAGGCATAGGTGAGAGGTTTATCTAGCATGCAATAGAGAAATCCAGGCAATTGTTTTCAAAAAATCCCCAAGAACCTGGTCTGTGAGGAGGGCAAGAGCAAAAGGCTGTTTTGGCACAGCAAAAAGCAAGCCAAAGAGAGTATAATCCAAATGTATGGATACATGGAGGCAGTGAAGAAGGAGAGACAAGAGACGTGAGTGGCACAAAAGCAAGTGCACATAAATGAGCAATGAAGAAATTGAAACTTCAAGTTAGATGTCCATTTCTAACCATAGAATAACCCTGTGCAAGGTTCAGCAAGTTCAATCAGAAGATGCCTTCACTCAGGTATTCATCGTGCATGGTCATCACTAATTGTACAGTTATAGATAATCTTGACTGTTACTTTAGGACCTTGAAATCTCTGTAGTAAAAGAGTGTAAAACATAGAAATAAAATAGTTCCACAGCTCATGTTTCATGCATATAGTTTTTTGTTTACTATTTTAGGAGTGTCCCTTTCCAAAAAGCTGTTAAACATAGCTTAAGAAGCTGTATGGTTGAAACAAAAGATAGTGTTCATTGAAGTAAAAAAAATAAGAGAGAAGAATACAAAATTAGAATTACAAATAACTATGGGCTTTTTTTAATATACAGTGAATAAGAAAGCCTATCAACACAAATTGCATTGATAATATGAAGAAAATAGCAAGCTGTTTGGAATTGTTTTCACTAGACATTGACAGTACATTGAACTACAATAATTATCCAGTATTTCAGTTCATTATAAACATGCTGACAACTGTAAGAAAATGAAATCAACATCCCTCCATGAAATCCACAGACATTTCACGTAACTTTACAGCTGAGGAAATTATCTGTGGATCATAATTTGGAAAGAGAATATCAAAATGAAAATGTCAGAAAAAAGCTTAACCTTTTTTGACATGTGAAACTTGAAGAGACCCTTTTACATTGAAAGCATTCTATAATGGCAGTCGGTTTTAATTAAGATACAAACTAAGTAAACTTTTTAGTGTGTACAAGTATAAGGATTTTAAACAGCGATGACTAAAACTTTGTCTGTACTGCAAAAACTGGTAGAGTATTCTGGATGATTGCTACAATTTCACAGCAGTCCATGGAAAGTCCAGAAAGCTGACTTCCTACAGTTATCACTCATTTTCTAAATTTTATTTCATCATCCCAAATAGTATCATTACTTGGATGAATGAGGTGTAAAGTTCTGTGTGAAGTACAAATTCTTACTTACATCTGGTTAGTGCATTTTTTAAGTGTAAGTATATTCATTTAGCTGTAAATCCTGGAACTTCCCTGGAAAGCCTGCTGTGCAAAATCATGTAGCAGTTAGAAATGACAAACAGTCAGTCACAGGCTTTGCCTGGTCTCTCCTGGCATTAACTTCCACAGCGGGGGCTCTGATTCTGAGATGGTTTTCACAGGAAACAAGCCAAGAGTATCTTCTACTATTCTGTGTGGTACATGGCATAGAATGGTGTGCTCTGCTTTTCTTAAAGGTAGATATTTCCAATCTATCAGATGGTTCTGTAGGTGGAGAATTTTAGCTGTTCTAATGAGCACAAATTGCAAGTGAAGTTCACAGAGGAAAACTATGTACTCTGCTGTCCATGAGAAGCACTGTCGGTGACTTCAGAGTAACCACAGAAACCCACTGGAGCGCTGGATAGTTAACAGCATCCACTACATCCTTAAGTTAATTCCTAGTATATTTTTTAGTTATTCAAAGCTATTTTACTTATCTAAAATACAACAAATTAGTTTTATTAAATCACACAGTTGCTAAAAATAGAGACAGCCTGGGCTCAAATGCCCTACATCCTGTGTCATGTGGAACCACTGAAGCAGTGAACACGCTGAAGGCTGGACCCTTACTTCACAGCCTGAATATGTACTCAAAAGAAAGCAGAATGCTACAGGGCCTACAAAAACCAGTAATAGCATATTTGAAAACACTCCTTCCTGCTCCTTTTTTTGACTTCTGGTTGGGGGACTCAGGCACAGCATTTCACTGGTGTGTCGTGGGCAGAGTCACCTTTGGGTCATGCTTCTACAGTGTATGGGACAATGTATGACTCTTTATCACCTCCAGAGTGGAAAGGGTTTATAACAATAAAAGCTCATGGAAACTGAAAGCAGCAGTTTGCTGGCTTTCTTGATGCCAACTTGCAGAAATCTTTTTCCTTACAGACCGTGACAGGTGTTGACAGCCTTTGCAGAGAGCAGCAAAGAGATCTCCAATGTAAATGTAGGCTCCAGCAAAAATGCAGTCTGAGCCATCTTAACGTTTTTGGTCTACGGGTAATCAAAAAACTGTATTTGTTTTCATTGGCAAAAGTAAAGGAGCATTGGCTTGGAGAAGAAGAACAGGTTTGTTTGTACCTTCAGAACAAATCAGATGAACAAGCTGCTGGATCACAGCAGAAAACTGATTTATAAGAAACAGTCGTGATTGTTCAGCCCACTGAGTCACTTACAGAGTCCATACCTCAACTTTTCCTGTATTTCTTAGAGTTAAAACACATGAAACATATTATGTAAAAATTGCATCTGTATGTAGTTAGATACGGTGTAACTACCAGTGACAGAGAAATTATTCAATGCAGTAACTAACTGTAAGAAACAAAAAACTTACAACTTTTGATATTAAATTGTTTTCATAATTTTTTGCATATACAGCAACATCAGTAGACACCAAATTCTGATGATATTGTTCAGTATTATCACTGGACAATTTTGAAAGCTTCCTTCTGCCATAACTCTCAAAAGCATGATCAGCTTTTTGGGATGATGGGAACTAAGATCACTTCTGCGTTTGAAACAAATATCAAAATAAACTATTCCTTCCATTGTACAGTATTAGATACAGAGAGGTTTTTCTCCTTCATTTACACAAGATGTGCATGAGTTTTCCTGAGAAATTCTGGATTTCAACAGTAACTCCCCCAGCAGCACCTAAGCCTCTCAACCTCAAGCTCAAAATACTAAACTTCTTGCAAACACAGTAGCCATCAGTCCTCTGTAAAATTCCAGCTTCCAGCCTCTCACTTCCACAGCCCTATATATTATCAAGGCAGAGGTTACAGTACCAGCACCATTCAGTGGATCAGGAGGACTGAGAGAGCCAAGGGGCAGAACATGATTTGCATATGCACCCATTACTGGTGCAAAAGGCAATAATCCTGTCTGAATTCCGCAACTCTAATAATCTTCATTTTTCTCCCCTGATAATTCACATTTATCCAACATCCTTCTCTGAAATTCAGCTCTTTATTTAGCTCGCGAAGTAGGCATTATCCTAAGTAGTTAGAGTATTCATCTTTTGGTGTCAGTGCCAGTTACCCTGGCAACAAACCTTTGAAGGGAAACCTTGTTTTTATCTGGTAACTCAAAAGAGAGGGTCAACTCCATAGAGGGTCATAAATGGTCAACTGGAAAGCAAATGCAAAAAGGCAGCTCTTAAGTCTGAAAAGTGTTCAACAAATGGCCTTTCATTTGCACAGTTCAAACACCTAAGACAGATAATATTTTTTTTTTTATTTACTATGTCACATGACTGGGGCAAAAACCCCTAAAAAGTGGGCTGCTAGCTGCTCACTTAAAAAATAGATGCAACAGCATTTCATTTCAAGAAGCACTTGGGAGAAGCCTCAAGAATGTAGATGATACAATCCTGACCAAATATAAATAAGAAGAAACCACACAGTCTAATTACAAACACTAGGAACAATGACATAAGTTTTAAGTCTACTGTGTCAGACACACATCTGTGTACATACACACACGAATGGTGTATCTCACCCTTGCCCTGCATTTGGGACCTATGTGTGCTGCATTTGCTGAGTTTAGACAAAGTAGTCCTGTGACCGAGCAATATAAACAGTGCATTAAAAATGGGTCCCATGGCAAAGGAAAAAGGTAAAACAACTGATGTAAGAGTTATCTGAGACTCTGCCTGCCGACTTGCAGAACTGTGGTGCTTTCTGCAGAAACAACATGTGAGTCTCCATAAATACTCAAAAGTGGGACAGATTCTGACTCTCTTCTGCCAAGGCTGGGAATGAGACCTTTGCTTGATTTGGATCACCTGAAGCAAAATCCCTGAGAATGAGGAAAAAAAAAAATCCCACAATCCTCTGATGACAATGGATTTGCTACAATTATGTTTTGTGTAAGGCAGAATGAGCCAACAGCAGGGCAGTGCAGTGGTAGAATGACCTCCACATGACAGCAGCACAGAGCATGGCATTCATCTGACAAAAGACACATACGGTCTACCATGTCACCTGCCCCGTAAAAACTGTGTAGAAAAGCTGATACTTTTAGACAGTTCATCTCAATAGAAACTAAAGATCTAAGTCAGGCCAGGTGAACTGCACCAAGTACCTATTTCTCCCTACTGGCTATTTAAGGGAGCACAGGATGACTGCCTTCCATGAGATATCCATGGCACAGCACAGTCTCTAATGGCAGGGGACATAATGCCCACTTCAAAGCCAGAGTCAGCATGGGCTCACCTCAGGAAACAGCAAGCCTGGTATCTCTTCTGAAATTCTCTTGAAATATAAACTCAAAGCCCAGATGGACATTATTCTTTTAACTGGCTTACAAGGATGATATAAATACATTCCTGACTTTATATATATGCGACATGGGAATTTCTAAACAAGCCACAACTCCAGAAATGCCATTTACATTCATTCTCATTCTGGATACTTCAGATAATCATGGCAAATAATTGAATATAACTCCCAGACCAATAATTTTGTCCTGGCTTTGTTTTTTTACTGAGAGAAGTTAGTTTGAAGGACAAGAACTTCTTATTAGTAGTTATCAAAAGTACCTGGAAAAATATAACATAATTTAAAAATTGCTTTGTCTCAAGGAAATAGCTTTAGTCAGCTAGCAGCACTGCAATTACTGACCAAGCATGCACAGGTCAACATTGCTGAGCAGAAATATTAACTGCTATTTTTTATTTTAATTTACATTTATAAAAATAGAATCAGGACATGCAGTTATTTGTTTCATAAGTCTTGGAATAATGCACACACAATATTTACCATTTTGGCATTATCTTCTTCTACTGAATTAATCAAGTGACACTGATTTCAATGGAAAAAAGGACCAGTTCATGTTTGCAATACCATCTACTGTGTATTACTGCTTCCACAAGCAAATAATGGAGGACATGTGATGCTTTTATTTTAACTGCTTGGATTTCTTCTCTCTGAAGTGCATTAGGATAAAATTAGTGAGCTATATTTCTACCCACTCGTGATTAGCAATAAATACTCACTCTTGTAGCCTGGTGCACTTTTCCCCTGTGAAATCTAATCAACACCCACTTTTAAAAATTCAGAGACAGAGACATATATTTCTTCTTGTGTAGAAAAAGAACAAGGAAAGATGATACAATACTTTAAGATAACAGCTATGGATCTTTAGGGTGGGGTAAAAATCTACTAATGAAGGGGTGTCTACACAATCATGAAGTGAAAAGAAAACATTTAATATTTCTCCTGGCTCAGAAATTAGAGATGTGGAAGGAAACTATGCAGTGAAAAATGCTTTGGTTCTACTGAGCACAGCAGAAGGATTCAGCTTCCAGTATAGAAAGCCTGTTCCTTATAGTAAGTCAAGGTGGTTACCAGGGGAGAAATCCAGGAGGATGTTGATTCCTTCATTCTTCCTCGAAGAATCCATTACTGGCTTGTCCTGGAAGATTATGAATTAGAGCAGCTAAGACCCAAGGATGTTTCCATAAGGCTATTTCATGAAAAGAATGACCAGTGGGTATTTTTACTTTATATTGTAAATTTCTATTTTCTACTGAGTCTACTTCTAAAATACTATTCTTCTAAGGTATTTTTGCTAATCAGAAGAAAATTCATGCTTCTGATTGACTTTCCAACTGATTTTTGGTGAACACCCATTTGTCTTGTTCTTGATTGGAGCAATTGATTTGTCTACATGACAGACAAATGTATGTAATAGATAAACATATTTCCATAAATTTGATCACAAGCCCTCAACAAGACCCCAAACTAACACTTACAGTGTTACATACTGTATAAAACTTAAGAAAATCCCAGGGTAGCTAGGACAGAACATCTGCTACAGGTGCAGACTGTAAAAGCAGTGGTGCAAGGACCAATTTCTTTACACTATTTCTCTGGTAGAAATACTGCACTCTGGTGCAATGTTATTAAAACCTGGGTGGATGGAAACTGATCCAGTATGTTTGTGTCTAGGAAGAGAAAGAAACTGATTATAGAATAGCTTAGAAACACACCAGAGATGCACAGAAGACATGTTAATGTATACAAGTTCTGTATTCTTATTAATATGAACCCTAAGGCAAACTTTTGCCAGTGTGAACTGATGGATTGAAGGCATACTCTGTTTCCATTGGGGAGATGTTTCTTTTTTATACAAACATTTCCTACTTTGACTTGGGTCTTTGAAAATTTTGTTTTAGACTACTGAACAGCTTACTTCTTGTTCTTCCTTTAAACTCAAGCCTCTGTCAGCGTTACCCCTGCTAAGAAAGAAGTTTATTGGAAAATAGCCTAGACTGGATTCAGTGCAGTCTCCTTTTCTCATGATACTAACTCATACCCGTGGGCACAAATCAACCTGTGTAAAAAAGAGGAAATATTTTGTTTTCTCTCTCTCCCCAGAGGTCTGAGCCAAATTGCACAGGAAGTGATGAAAACACTTCTGTCTTCTTGTTGCAACTCCTTTTATCAAAGGATTCTCATGCTCAGTCAATGAAAAAAAACCTAGAAAGATCTGAGCTTATCCAAAAGCAAAATGGATTTTGTTTTTGATGCTTTTGAAACAATTACTTTTCAGGAAAGCCAGTTATGGAAGAGTTCCAGTATCCCATTAAATGATCTTATTTTTAACCTAAATGTTCTCATTATATGTTATAAAGAAATTGTTAAAGGTTATGAAACACTTGTGGATCAATTTAATAACTGAATTTAATAATTGAATTATTATTTTGAATGACTAAGAAATTTTTATTTAAATTTATTAAAATACTTTCTTCAAAATTTGCTCTTTCATTTTGTTTCTTAATGAAAGATCTATTGTCTTAATTGTTACCTAATAAAACCTGATGGTTTCCAATTAGCCACAGCTTTTTGGCACTACTTGTTGCTAACCAGAAGGCTACACAGATTACACATATTTACACACACACAGATACTATATAGAAATGAAAATATATCTGCAGAGCTTTATATCAGAAAATGTATTCATTTGCTGATATTTTGCATTTTAATTTATAAAACACTGAAGCTAAATCGTGTCAAACTGCATTCAGATGAAAACTAGAATCACCAAGTGTAGAAAATAATGTTCCAAAAATTGTTATGTACATTTTTCAGACTTCTGGATTCATACACACACAGTCTCTTCCCTCCCCACAATTATCCCCAGGTTAGGAAAATTATTTACAAATTAAAAAGAAGTCATATTTTCAGCTAAATGAGCTAAAAGTCCTGATGCTTACATAGTTAAGGAATTTAAGATTGAGAGACTTGTTTCTATATGTAAAACTGGACAGAATGCAACTGCATTTCAATTCCACATGAATCTCTGTAGCTCTTGAACTGAGCAAGCCAAAAATACTATTTCTTTACCCTCAGAACACACCAGAGACTACTACAGAGAGTTTAAGCCAGAAGTTCACATTTGGTAGTATGTTAAATATTCTGGTTCTAGAATTTGTAGTGCTTAGAAATTTTTGAAATAAAATATAAGTAGTGTATAATACCAAATATTGACTATGGCATAATTTTAAACAGGAAGTACAGCTCTGAAGAAAAAAAACACAACAAACCTTACTTGAATAAAGTAGACCAAACTGACTCAAATTGTTATATACCAGAACACACATAGACATATCATATTCACCTCCTGCAAAAGATGGGGGTGTGATATGAATCCTACTCCTTCCTAGCTTTCCAGCATTGTAATGATGAACATAGCATTTTCTTTTCAACACGAGAAGAAGGCACACAATAGTTTCTCTGTAGTGACTGGTGTCAGGAATCACCTACTTTTTGAAACAAACCTAAACCAAAACTGGGTCACAACAGCCAAGCTCTGTGTGAGACAGCAGATTCTGAACTTGGTCCTGAGCCACACAACACCTGGTCATTCTAAATTTGTCTCACTTAGCATTTCATCACCTTTTGTTCCCAGAAATAGAGTTGTTTTCTGGAAAAAGACCTCCCTGGTTTCTGACCATCTGACCATCTTGTATTTCATTCAGAGCCAAATACACATTCAGTATCAACCACAGAAAAAAAAAAAAAAAAGAATGATTCCTCATAGAACCAGGGTGATGTCAAAAAAGGTTATGAAAATAAGAACAACATTCTTCAAAGTCTATGCATAAGGAATTTCACTATGTATAGAGAAAAATGTACTAACCAGATTATAAATTGAACTTGATTTGCCATGAAAATACAAGCCTCTTTTTTTCTGAAGTTTGTTTAAATGCTAAAAAGTTCCAGCTTCAGAATAAATTTAAGTTTACTGAAAAATGGAAAAAGCTGAAGACACTCTCTTGACACAAATCATCTTTTTGTTACTAGGTGTTTCCATTAATGTGTTGAGTATTAATGTAGTGGGTATTTCCAGGTATTATGTTAAGAGGCTACTAGAAAAAGAGGATAAGCCTTAGCCCCTTTTGTGTGTGTGATTCTGACTACATCAGCTGTTCCTGAAATAGAATTTGGGCAAACTATATTCCTCTTGTACTCCATCAAGTCCAGCTTTCTGTCTGACATTGTATTTTCTCCCACATAATTTTGTCTTTCTAAGACCATTTTTCACAAAAACACCTCACTTCTGCAGCCAAAGACTAACTTTAAAAAAAAGTTATATTATCAGAACTGTTATCCCACTGAATTTTCTGTCTGGAATGAGGAGTCCTCATTCCTGAGACAATCTCAATTCAGTTGGAAATTAATAAAGAAAGAACAATCCTTCACTGCTGTCAAACAATAAAGATGGTTGAAGCACTCAGTTTCCAACACGACGCTTCATCCTCACATGGACCAGAATGTAAAAGGAGTTAATTTTTAAACACGCACAAGCACGGTGAGGATTTGCATATGGACACTCACATCTTCAAACCAGAGCACCAGCTCCCCACATTGACTGAAGACCTCAGAGGTCCTCCTTCTGTCTGCTTCTCTCTAAGCTACGATGGTAAGAAAATATTCATCTTTTTTGCTCCACAGACTCTAACTCTAATCTCACGAAATGTCTTTTTTTCATAAACAAAGCCAAAAATAACTACTTAGTCATTTGATTGTGAACAGAATAGCCTTTTATCAAAGCACTGCACCACAGCTGATAGATACGGATGTAATAATCACCCTCCCCAAATATGTAACCTAGAAGGACATATATTCCTTACCAGGGTGATAAAAATCCAGCTAAGTGGAACTGCGCTGCTTGCTCAATTCTCGACTGGTTTTATAAATCTGTAAGAAGTCTGTTCTAATACAGTTATAAGAATTACATTTAGCTAATCTGTCTAATTAGACATAACCAGGAATACCATATGGATACAGGACAAACCCTCCCACAACACATTATGCTAAGAAGCAAGGATTTGGGGGTTCTGCTGATTATTTAATGCCTCTTAGAGGCAGGAAGCCACAGTTAACAGACAGATCAAATGGCAAATAACCCCACAGCAGCCAAATGCTGGCAGCAGTAACCCCGCCAGCACCTGCAGAAAGGGCAACAAATCCCCAGCCTTCTGGGCTACACTTCAGAGCAAAACCACTTGTAAACATTTCAAACTATTTAATTGTGACAGTCAGGCTTACCTCAAATCTCACACTGGTGATAAAACACTGGTTATGTGAGTCTGCTGCGTACGCACAAAGAAACTGCCTTAGTTATCAAAGACCTCATGTTCAGTAAGATTGATTTCAAATAAACATAGCACTCTGTGTTGCTGGGAAATGGGGGGAACTGAAATACTATCATATTTTCTATTATTGCAGGCACATATCACATAGCACGGCAGGACCCAATTAGTGTTAGTAGGACATTAGTACGACATTAATGATTATTAATGGCAATTTGTTTGGACAAAATTGGACCTCTTGACAGGATTTCATCCATTCATTAATTCCCGGTTTTCAGGATACCTTCCAGAAGCAAAGCAAAGTGCTTTTGTCATTGCAAACATTAAAAAGGCACATATAATACATTTTGTTCTGTGCTGTGGCAGTTAATTGAAATTATATGTCTCAGGCAATCAGGCCACAAAACCAGGATGCTCACTATGAAAGTGGCCTAGAATAAAGGGCACAAAAGCAGATACTTCACAATTTTAAATGATAAGCTGGAACTGGAGAGGCATATTTCATATACAGTAACAGTTTCACTCTCCGACTTCAGTCAATGATTGTCTCTTGTAGGGTCAACTGAAAAAAGTATTTTTGGCTCTTTGTTCAAAGACAGTTACTTTCAAGATGAACAAGATATCACTCCAAAACTTTCTGTTTGTGGTCACTTAGAAATTAAAAATACCTGGGATAATAAAGGACTAGATTTTTAAAATGAGGAAAGATGGTAATAGTGTCCTGCCTGTGCAATAGCTCTGTACTAAGGCCACTCAGGGAGGATGCTGGATGCTAAGCCTGAGCTTCGCCAGAGTGAGTTCCTGAGCTGCCAACAGAGACAATAGAATCACAGAATCACAGAACAGTTTGGCTGGGAGGGACATTTAAGGGTCCCTGCAATGAGATCTGGTTGCCCAGTGCCCCTCCAACCTGACCTTGAATGTTTCCAAGGATGGGGCATCTACCACTTCTCTGTGCAACCTGTTCCAGTGTTTCACCACTTGCATCGTAAAAGAATTATTCATTATATCTAGTGTGAATCTACAATCTTTAAGTTTAAAACCGTTATCTGTTGTCCTATCACAAAAGTCCCTACTAAAAACCATCTGGAGCAGCTCCATATTCCACAAAATGCTTAAAAACTTACTGATAAACATATCAACAGATCTCCCTGAGAAGAAGGACCTGGCAGATCCCATGAAACATAATCGCATGTATGAAATGTTAAGGTACACAGAAGAGATGGAGATCCTCCCTCAAAATTCTTTGTAAATTTGTAGCTTGAAGTTCACTCAAGGAAAATAAAAGGACAGAAGTGTGACTAAGCAAAGACACAACCATTTCCCCTTAGTAAATTCCTGAATCTAAAGCAAATCACACTGCATGATTAAAAATGACCAAGTCTAACCATTACAAGCCAATATTTGTAATGATGTGGTGAGGGAGCCCAAAGAAAGACTTATCAAACTTTGAACTTTTGGAAACATCACAGACAGTGTATTTAATAAATATATAAATACGCAAGGGCAATGTTATAGGTAAAACATGAAAAGAATGTAAAAGCAAACTAATACATTGAAATAATTACTTCAGAGAATTAAAAAAAAAATAAAAAAATCAACATCTAACCAGTGATAATTAAAATCTTTATCAAATATAAGGTTCTTACTGAAAATAGGGGAAAAAAATCTGTTTGCAGTTATACCATTCTAAGCAGAGATAATGCTTTGAAAAGCAAAAGTTGAAGCATTAAGTTAGAGGTATAAAACTCTTCACTTTTGGTATGTGACCATGTGTGTAGCCTGAGTATGTCCTCTAACTAGAATTTTTCTTTGTCTGTGTGATGGTAGTTCCTTAAAATAAAAGATTATCATCAACACACAGTCTTTATTACTGCACTGGCTATTGTGTCTGGGTTTTTCACCCCCTTCCTTTGGATAAAGGAGGGGGAAGAGAGGAAGAAAAAAGAAAAAAAAAACTATTCTTGCTGCTTGCTTGCAGAGAAATGTGTAGTCCAGATTGGTCAGTGAACTCAGAGTTGTTTTGATTTTAATACTTAATTCATTAGTAATGGAAAAACTTCACATCATAGTGAAGGAATAATCTGGTGAATTTCTCAACTTGTAGGACATTGTTTTTGATAATTTGCCAAGCAGAGCGGAAGATTTATTACGCAGAGTATGCCAAAATGGCAAAAGGCTTCTCACGCTGTAGGGCCACAAAACAATTGTTTTATGGGACGGAATTTACTGGTTCTTATGCTTTATGGCCCTATATTGCCACACAAAAAAAAAAATTAAGTCTGCTGCAGGTCTTGCATTGCATCTCAACAGGTTGAGAAACCAGCTGGGACATGTCATTTGGTCCTTTCAGGCCACCAAATCACCTTTTAGTTCACAACATGTCCCAAAATTTTTGTAAGCCAGATGGCCAGTGGTTCAACATGCAGTTTTGTTATCACTGCTTTGTTACTTTGTTATGAGGAAAAATAAAAATATTTCTCCTTAAAGGCAGATGGTTTCACTGTCTTTGGATATAGTACAGGTGATATAGCTATGTTTACTTTTATACAAAGTTTATTTTTAAAATTCAGATATTTGCTGCAAAATAAATGCATTTGTCAAAGAAGACAGTTGTCTTTATTTCAACTTCAAATTTCTACTTGTAATTATAAACAGAAAAACCACTTTTTTTTTTTTTTTTAGTTTGTCAGTGAGATACAGCACCATGAGTAAGAAGCAGATCTGACACTGATGGGAAAAAATAAAATACCCCAAATTTGTTCCTTAACCATAGGAATACACCTAGAGTGACATATCTCGATTCTCACTTGTAAGTTTACAAGTGTATAGCTATTTTTCCTAGTTCTTGTACAGTAGACCCTGATGCCTCTTTTTTCAGTTAAGAAAAAAATGTACATGCTGAGATACAGCAAATAAACTTCAAGCCCAGACTGTTGTCATGGTTACTCCGAGACATTCTAGTATAGAAAGTATCTTGCAGGTAATTTTCATTGTTGTTTTAAAAATTATTCATTTGTTTACAAACTTAAAATTCTTTCCTACTGAATACTTAGGTGCCAATACATCCATAATTTAGTGGCTACTGTTTTTCCAAGTAATTTAGTTTTAATGGCCTCTGCACAGTGGAAAATGTGGTATCATAAGGGTTTCCAGAACAATTCCAAGCAAGATACAGCAAAGTGTTTTGTCTTGATAAATTGGACAAACCAGCCACAGCATACCACCTTCCAAATATGTGGCTTCACAGATGAATTATATGTTCATTTTACTCCAATGCTTTAGCTAAAGGCTGGTTTATTTATTTATTCTGGAAACATTTCCTTATGCTATTGCAGTTAAGCACTTGCCAGCAATTTTATTTTTAGACTGTGCACTTTGGTGGTAAAAACTGAGAAATAGCAATATTTCACACTGAAATCTTGATTTGTATTGTTTTAAAAAGACATTTATTTTCTGAAAACACCCACCCTTCAAACATATTTAAGAGTTTGAAGATCTGCAATAGAAGGATGGAATGCCCAGGTGATATTTCACGTGTGCCTGTGAAAGAACTAGAGTTTACATGTGTAAACAGGAGTTGGTAAAAGATTTTCATGAAATTCTCAGCAGCAGGCAAAACTGTTTATTTAAAATAAAGTTTGTGTATTCCAGCTGAGCAACTGATGCAAAGCAATACAAATTTTTACAAAAACAGTTAACCTTAAATTTTACAAGCATGCTAATGTTCTGGCAGTTCAAGTATGCTACTGAAAATGTGAGCTGACTTCAAGCATTGCATTGCTTTCAGTGGCTTTGTTCAACATGTTCTTGGCTAATTTTAACACAGGACCTTCATTCTGGCAGGATTAAAATTCATGGTGTGCATGTCTTGATAGGGGATCAAATTTTTTAGGGAACTATTCCTGTATAAAACTAGCCAAAAAGGTAGGGAATGATGTTACCACCTTTCTACAGGAGTTACGTTTCTGTGTGAGCAGCAGCAGCAATGGAGAGAAACCTTAACCAGTGCCTTTGGAGGAGGAAAGCTGAGTTTTTCTCTGGGTACCAGTTTAACCCAGCTGCTTTCTCTTGACAATGTTCAAGTTCCCTCACATGTTCACAACGAGTCTGTTTAAATGTGCATTTAGAAAGTACCTTTCTGAAGATCAAGGGAAGGGAAAAATGAAAAGAAGGACTGAGGTAAAAGGTAAGAGAAAAAGGGATTCAAGTCAGCACACAGATGGAAAGGAGGTAATTAGAATTAATTATTATCCATTAACTACCTGCTATGCTGCAAACACAGTTGCAGTGACCCAAATTGCTCCCAACTCTGCAGTCTTATACTCTCTTGGTAAGGATAAATGGCAAAATGAGGGAAAGAATAAAAGCAGGGACATATTAAAGCAAATAAACAGGCTTCCATCTCCCTCAGCAATGTAAGGATGCAGACAAGTGCAATTCACCACACCTATGTCTAATTTATGCATGCATGCAAGCAAAGTTGCAGGGAGAAAACCTGCATCCCCTTGTCCAGAAGCAAATGCCTTTCCTCATACCTGCTGTAACCAAGCAGACCCAGAGAATGACCTTAGGTAGAATGTACTATTAGTATAATGTAGCATTAGCAGTAAAATTTAACATGTGCCTTGGCCAGAACTCCCTAAGCTTTCATGACATGAACTAGTGGATTCTCTTTAGCACTCACTGATACCTGCATCTGGATCCCTGCATCACCAAACCCGTCCTTCCCCACAGAGCCACAGATCCCTGTCCCAGCAGAGAAGGCAGCAAGGTCTCTTCTGCCAGCACTGAAATGTTTAATTCTTAGCCTCTGGTCAAGTCATGTCAGGCCAGAAGTAGCCTTCTGATTGCTTCTGATTGCTACTGCCCTGCCATGGTGGCAAACAGAAGTCAATCAGCTGAAGCAAGGTCAGTCAGACTGGACAGAAACAGCCATGCAGGCCTGGGAGAATCCAGCTTCTGCTAGGGGGGAAAGCCCTTACTCAGTCTAATTCCTGTAAATGAAGAGCAAAGCTACTTTATCTTAATGAGGGCACAGTCTAATTTAGGTGGGGACTATGTACGCACAATGTATACTCATTGTTTTTAAATTATTTACGTCACTCAGTGATTGAATTAATTTTGTTAATTGGTTTCTAGGGGGCCAGTATCATGCGTCACACATGCCCAGGGGAGGAAAGGCAGGGGCTCAGAATCCAGTTAAATAAATCAGCCTGGACCCTGATACAGACTTGAGATTTGAAGGAAATGCAATGTGTCACCCTAAGAAACATGAAGGAAAAAGCTGTCATGGCACAGGAAGTGCGGGAAATGGAAAAGGAAAGAAATCAAGCCAACCTTGTAACATCTCTGCACTATTAATTAATTAAGAAATTGAGCCAAAGTAGACATGTGCAAATGTCATTGGCATCCCCTTTACCATACCCAGACATGAGGATCTGTAGACAGGCCACAGATCCCTTTATCACTGGTCATCTCATGATGGACCAAAATAAAATTACCTTTAGTAATTAATTTTAGAGGGAGAACTCCAGATGTGAACAACATTTCACAGCTATAATAGAAGAAGAGAAGCAAATACCTAAAGGAAATCTGTGTACAAGATCTAGGCTATGGAAGGGCAGGACAATCTTCACAAAAAGGGGAGAGGGAAGAGACACCTTGCTTGCACATCCTTTTTGGATCCTTTCCCAAAGACCAGAACCATGTATAACTGCAAACCTCTGCTCTAAAGCAACTCTGACAGTTTATTTCCCAGTTCCTTACTTTATTTCTGGTAGCTAAATGTAAACAAAATCATCTGTGTTTCCTCTTTCATTTTTTGTTTGGTTGGTAGTTTTTCTTTAAGTATGACAGAATGTTTTAAATTATGTTTTTCTAAATAATTCAGGTGAAAGGAAACACATGGCTAAAAAAAAAATCTCAGCTAGTATGGCCCACAGCTAAAAATATGACTGAAAACTCATTATTGAGACATGGATGAGAAACATCAGGCAAATGTGAGATCAGGGAATGACAGTGGTTCAAGGTATAATTAGAAAAGAGAAAGAGCATTCACTGTCTTTAAGTTTATGCTGTCTTATAACCAAGTCATATGTAAAACAACACACATATGAATTCATCATTTCTGAATATAGAAACAGATAGTGAAATGTTTAGGAGTGTTCACACATTATCACAATTCACAGGCATCTCCAGTCCTGAAAACATTTGTCTCCCCCTACTCAATATATCATTTCTAAAATGAGAGAATGGAAATAAACAACTCTAAAGGAAAGTGCATAAAGTATAATGTGAACATCTTTCTTATAGGTTTGCCATATCATATTTATAAGAAGCCTTTCCTCCCAAAAAATAAAAATCTCAGCCCACAAGGCTTTTTCCAAGTTTTACCGTTCACCACGAAGAAAGCCCAAGCTTTCAATCCACTTTTCCCAAGCTCTCATTTCATTACCCACCTCTCAGTACAGTTCCCCAAGTGGTACTCCAATTGTAGATGTTCTCTGAGAGCATGACATCAAAGATTTATGCTCTTTTAGCTATAGAATTTATTTAATTTTCAATATAACTTCACATTTAAGGACTCCAAACTGTTTACCAAATTATCAAATATTAATCTTTTTCCTAAAAATAGTTCCCATAAAGTGTGAGAAATCTGAAGCAAAGCAAATACATTTATCCATAAAGAAGACCAAGACAAGGAAAACACAGTTCTTCAAGCAAACTTGAGTTAGCTGAAAAACTCAAAGCTACAGACTGCAAATGATTAAAGTTCAGTCCAGCAAAGTCAGACTCACAGAAGCATCCTTACTCTCACACTTTCCTCTAACTTGAAAAAACTTGTAATTTGAACTGGGAACAACAAGGTTTGAGTCATTAACATTAAAAAGTCTTTTATAAGGACATATTTAATACAGATGGCACAATGGAAAAACCATGAAGTAGCTCAGTTAAGAAACTGAAACAATTTAGCACAAGGATTCATTCATGCTTTTTTTCCTACACCATTAAAAGTATTCCAACTCTGATAATTATACTATACTTTAAATAGCATTTCAGTCCCTGTTATTAGTATTAAGTGCAATTTTTGAAACCAGGTGTGGATTCATACTGAACTAAAACCTACTCCATGTGATGCCCAACATTTGCTTTGCAAATAAAAATGTTAAACAACATCCTGAATTCTCACTGGTCCTCCCATGCTGCAGATCCAAGCAATTAAAACCTGAGAATACAGGTGGTGAAATCACTCTCCAAGTTGCAGGCAGTAAGGTTCTGACTTCAACTCATCAATCCCAAATGAAAATGCAAGAAAAGTGCCACATCTCCTTGTCTTCAGTATCAAGTTTGATTTTTTTCTTTTTTTGAAATGTCATCCTCAAAATGCCTGATGTCTCTACGTATTTGCAGGCTACCTACCCCTCCTTGCCTGTCATTTAGGGAGATTCAGTACAGTGAAACTGCTGTGAGTCCTGTTTCTACAGCCCTTGGAAATTTTACTTGCAAACAAAGGTGGTGCTGACTCTGCAGCTGTAGAGCTGACTGGGAACTTAAATTTCTCAGCATTTAGTTCTGGTTTACTTTTAAATAACAAAAAGGGAAAAGAGCAGTAAAGGAACACAAAGTTTCATTAGGTCCTAAATCGATGTACATACAACAAGTGCAGAAGAATGGCTTCACCAAAAGACCAAAAGAACCTGAATACACACTCCAGTCATTTCCTTGTTGTTTCAGGAGTTCTCCTATGGGTGTCCATGAAGAACAGTTAGTTTGGCAAGTCCCCCAGGCTCACCAGGTGAAAGCTGGGACCACGGGACACAGCAGCAAGAAAGGAGTTTAACTACACAAGAGGGAATATGGCACTGGAAGCTGCAAGGGAGGAGAGAGGGAGCCAATGGTCACAGGATGGATGTAGCACCCTTTGTACTTGGGACAAGAACTGCGAGTCACCTGTCTTACTGAAGTCGAGGGGAAAGCTTGCTACTGACACCGAGACTGAATTACTGCTGTGATGACTCAGGGACTGCGGCTCTCACAGGAAATTCAGGTCTATTCTGAGGCTGCCATGGTGCTCAGAGTGCATTCAGGCAATGCAAAAATGTGTACCCAGACATCACGTATCAGGACTATGAAACCCCCCTGCTCAGAGGGAAGAGATCTATCTGTAGGACTGTTTCAAACAAACTTCATGCATGTCAGCAAGCAGAGACAAATCAAGAAAATTCTGTTTAGAGGAAATGAACTGCAAGACAGACCTTTTAAAACATTATCCCCTACATGTTATTTGCATAGTTGCAAATGTTATATTTCATTGCTCCTTTAGAAGCTTTAAAATATTTTACTAAACAAATATTCTCAGATTTCATAACATGAAATACCTTCTTTTTCTAATAACTCAAGAAAAGAAGTCACTGTACACTTTGTTTTAGCAGAAACATAAGGTAAAGCATTGGAGAATCAGAACTATAAAGGTGGTATAAATGCTATTTAAAAAATCTATTTTGTAGATAAAATGGTCTATTAGCTGAACAAATGAATCTTGCACAAAACACAGAGGAAACCTCAATTAAAATTTGCTTTAGCATGCAAGATTATTAGGTATATTTCTGTAAGTTCAGAGACATTTCTGTCCTTCAGAATTCTTCCTTCAAATGCTGAAATTATCTGCTAAACTAGAATACTCCTATGACCATCTGTCGTGAGAATCCATTCTACTCTCTTTTCTCATCCAGTCACCAGTCTCATAAGAGGACTCCTTCACCATGGCAAGCTGGTAATATGAACTAGGACTTTACATCCTTTCCGCTTTTTCCTAACCTTTCAAAAGACCTCACCATTTAAATAGAGTTAATATTTCCTAAATCATAGCTTGTAAGCCAGAGAACACACTTTTGTGTGGGTTTAGATACAATTAAAGAAAGCCTTCACAAAGGCTGCACTATGACAAATGCTACAAATCCACCCCGAAAATACAGAAACAGCAGCTGACGCATGTGCCTGCACACCCCCACCCACAAACACAGAGTAAGACTTAAGCAATGACATAAACATGAGAAACAAAAGAAAATTAGACTGTCTGGATTCCTAGACGAGAGATTTATCCCAATTTGGTTTCCATGCTGTACAACACACCAGACAGGAAATCTTCCCCAGTAAGCAGCAAGGTAAATTAACAGAGCAGAATACAGAGACATGCTACAGTTACTTAACAGTTTATCACCACAACATGTAGGTAATAATCTTTTAATTTTATTAATTCTATAAAGTATATACAGCTTTCGAGCAGAGATCACCTCTAAAACTCTTAGCAAGGTATCAGACCTCTCAATCTGAAAATATCTAGCTTCATCCATACTCAAAATCATAATCTACTGATGTTTAAAACTCCTGATTATCAAATAGCAGTGGTACTTTTGTACCTCTCCCAGATTATCATGACTTGACTTGTCATGATACGACTCCTGGTTCAGTCTTTAATGGCAAAATCTTTCCAACATGGCTTGTTAAGGTAGAGAAGTATACAATTTAATGGTACAGCTCCAATACAAGAGGAAAGAAAAGAAACAAAAAAGTGATTATTCTGAACACCTAATTTTTAAGATTGACAACCACCATGTTAAAAAGTCACTAACAATGAAGAAGTAAAACCCAACACAGCAGCACAAACTTCAAATATGCATCCACCACTCATCCCACAACATTTGGAAGATTATCTATGGGTACAGAAACTCTTTGCTGTGACTTGCACCTACTTAAATTCATTTTCTCTGGTTTACTTTGATCCAGACCTAAGATGACTCGAAAGCCAGTCTCCCTACAGGAAATGGCACTGGTGGCATTGGTGGCATTGGCTGTTAGTGGACAGGTAAACTAGAATAACTAAAAGTGTTTTTAAAAGTGCCTAATTTTCTTTTAAAAAAGAGATACATAATGCAATCCTAGTTTTCAAAGGAACATGTGGTTTGCTTCACACTCTACAAGAATTTCTTAAAATTGCAGGGAACATTCTACATCAATAGTTTCAAGAATCCTGATCAAAATGTGAATTAATATTTTCTCATTGTTTAACAATCTTGCATTGCTGAAAGAATATCTTAATAATCTTATGATCATTTCTTTGTGTAAATGTAATCAAGCTGGAAAAAGTATAAAGAAGAGGAAAACAATATTTTCTCACCATTACTTTGGTGGTATAGAAAAAAAGGGCAAATAAAAATATTTATCTTTGGGTACATTTAGCCCATTGTCTGTTATTATTGAAAGCCATTTTCTAAAACAAGATATTTTTCGAATGTTACAATCTGCATTGAGTATGACAAGTACTTATGTGATAGGTAACAATTGTTTTTAGTTAATGTCAGTTTTTAAATTCTACTGTAATTTGAATGTTTTTTCATAGTCTTTAGCATCCCAGCATCCAAAACCCTTTTGGGTTTCACCTTGACAAGTTGCTGACAAGGTATAACAAGTGGGCTATGCAAGACCTAAAGGCTAAAGCCAAGAGTTTCAAGGTGCAGGATAATGAAGTTTAGGACAGGCATACCTGGCACAGCTGGGCCACTGTGGCCAATGACTACTCTCTGCCTGGATGACACCTGTGGCTCCAAATATTTTTTCAATGCCTTAGCACTCCATATTTAATCAATGACAGCTTTCGCATATTTAAAAGTAATTGTTTCAGTAATATCAAAGGAACACAAAACACAAGAAGGTCTGGTTTTAAATCCATTGCCAATCTGTGCCATTCGATGATTCAGAATACAGAATCCAACTCAAATTTAGCAGATACTAAACAAATTAGCAGGAAGTACTTCAAAGCCCTTGCTTTATTTTTTGAGACAGGGTTCACCACTGCTGAACAAATGTGCTTCCAGAGGTACAGGACTGGCAGATGCACTCACAGTACCACTAGCATCCAACTTGCATCAAGTCACTGCTTCCAGATGTTGATAAACACCACTACACTTAACGAGCTGCAGAGAAGGGCTCATCCAACCACACAGCAAATGAGCTGAGGGGGGACAATCAGCTGCCACGGTCTTTGACAGTAACTGTCTCTTGTTTTCTTGGCGAGGGACAGGCTGAGTTTTCCTGACCTTTACACCGCTCTCCAGCAACGCATTCTGCACACTTTGTCTGCTCATCATCAAGGCAGTAGCTGTGCTGCTGTCTCTCCAAGGAGTATGAAGGGACTGTGAATCATGTTGCAGCTCATAGTAAGTACCCACTTTAATGCAAGGCTCTAAGCCCACTCTGTGCAAGGAGGAGCCGTCTGATCCAGACCTTAGACTGGGGATCACATCAGCTTTTCCTCAGCAAGGGCTCTTTCACAGTGCTTGGAAACACTTGCTGTCAGTCATCAAAATGATGATAAATATGTGGAGTTCTCTTGACTCCAGGATAACCACCTCCGTGCCTACCTATGTTCGCCTCCAATTTTTTCTGTAGTATTTAGATATTCCTGCAGCAGATGCCTGGGATTCAATGGACACCCATAAAACCCATACAGCAGGTATCTTCTACATAAGCTATGTAAAGATTATAAAAGTCAGCATTAGTGCCACAGATGGCACTAAATGGCATGCAAAAAACCCAAGCACTGCCTCCCGATGCTGTTACCCTGGAAAAAGGGCAGATAGAAAAAGATGGCAGTCATTAGGAGGAGAAAGAGATTGGTTAATATAAGAAAGAAAAAAAAAAAGCCAAGGAGGCAGAAACAGCAGTAACTGGGGGAGAAGTGAAGGGATTGAAAATCCCTACAGAAAAAATGTGTTGTGTATTAAAAAACAAGGCTGCAAATATGAGTGAGTGTTGAAAAAAATTGATATAGTCATTGTGGCTCCTGTTGAGAAAACATAAAATTCAACACGGTGCTTTCTGGGCATGAAAGTGATACAGTGGGTTCGGTACAAGATTTAAACCAAATGCTTCAAAAGTAAAAATATGCCTAGAATATAGAAAGATTTACACTATGAAAAATTGTAGACCACACTCAAAAAGGTCTGAAATGTTACGGCGGTGAATTGAGTTTACTGTCTTCAGGAAAAGCAGCCACTTAGGAGAAGTATCAGGAAGATATCCCACCAGCAAGCAAGGAAGGTGAGGTGCACTGTGCTGCACCAGCCAGCACAGATCAGGACTTCCTGTTGATAAAGTAGTGAAATAAAACCAAGCCAATGCACATCACACAACACTCTGCCTCAGCACAGCTATTTGCTAGTTGTCAATTCACAGGTTTTTTGAAGCCAGCATGTCTACCAATAGCACACATCTGCTCTCTCAGATATCCACTGTTATACTTGATCTTCAACTGCTGTAATTGGAACATCATGTTTTTAATCAAACTGACTTTCTTTTCCTTACTGTTTTTCCATATTAGGCATGCTTGGAGCTTTGAGCCAAATCTGCAATCTCAGTTCAAACATTTAAATGGTTTTAGCCATTACCTAATAGAGACTCACAGTCCCCCTCAACTCCTGGGGTTCTGTTGATTATTCTGAAACAAATTCTTTGATCAAGTTTGCCAAAGGAACAGAATAGCCAAGAAAAATAAAACTGAAAGTCTGTCATCTATTCAATGAGAGCATACCTTGATTATTGCAAAATACACTGTGTCACAAAGCATAATTTTTTCTCTGACATTACCTAACATTGCATTTTGTTGATATACATATATATATCAGTTACTATCTGGCTTTTTTTTGTATGGATCTTTTTGCATCTGAGACCCATGCCCCAAAGATTCATAAATTATATCCAAGCACTGTGCAACAATCTGTCCATTTTCTTCTATTAACAATTTTAAAACCAAAATTTCCGTAATCCCCACTGAAGAACATGTAATAAACTGGATTATCTAAACAGTGGTTCTGGTTCTGGTATACACTTTTCAGATATTAAGAACAAAAGGATTGAAAAGCATACAGAATTTAGTTAAAAAATTGAGTTCAAACATACACACTCCTAACTATTGATTTACCTTTAGATGCTTGATAGCAAATGTTATCTCCTATGTCATTATTCTTGTAGATTAAAATCTGGACATCACTCCTCCAATGTTCCACACCAATTATCCTTCTACAAATAAATAATAATTGAAAGAGTTTCACCTTAAGGAAGTTCATTTTCACACTAGAACTTGGGCTCAGGTCCCTCAGCACCCCACCCTGTTGAGAGACCCATGAACCTCAGCTTTAGACAAATGAGAATGACTTCTTTCATCTTTTATGCTATACAAACTGTCATCTTTGGCCCTTGATTACTTCAAAGGTGTCTTACTGCTACAGAGGTTCCAAGGGAACTACCAGAGAAGACCACCAAATCCCTTCCACAATAATCTGCATGTTGGTGAGACAAGCTTGCAAAAACCTTTGAGAAAGGTCCTCCACAAAGCATGCCTCAGCAATGCACGGAAATTCATACACTAATTACCCCTTTGCCTTTCATTGTCAGCACACATTGCAATTAAAATAAAATACCTTGTTGCAAATTTGTCACCGCTTCCCTCTACGGCACAACCAGACTGGAGCATTTCTGTCCACATTGCCTTGACAGGGAAACTGAACTTGCAAATAAAACTTATTCTAACAAAATTAGCCATAAGATCATATTTTGGTATGTTAGGACAGCCAAATTCTCATCTGTCTGGTTTTCCAGCTTCTTTCAATCACAGTTTTTTATTCCAAGAAGAAAAAAACTCATTAATTCTAAGAAATAATTGACAGCTGTTCCACAATTCTTCATATTTTTCATCTTACATTGCTTTAGAAGTCCACATTATCCAAAAAAAAAAAAAAAAACCACCAACCTGAAAATTCCTAGAGATAGAAGCATATAAATTGTTAGCTGCAATATAAATTATATTGGCGTATGTTTATAAGCTTTAAAATATTATAAAGCAAATAAGCAAAATTCCATGGTTTTTTTACCTTAGAGATGTAGATAAAAATGAGTTACATTCATTCACAATATATCTTCTAATGATTTATCAAATTTCATCCAGATAACCATTTTTTATGTCTTGCCTCTTGTACTTCATATCTTTAGGAAGAACCATTATTAGTCCCATTTTGCTGGCACCAAAACATCTCTTACTCTCTAACTTGTGGAAAAGTGGCTTCATTCCCATTTCTAATTTCAGAGTGGAACTGATTATGACTGGGTTATGAACCCATATCCTACAGAGAGCCAATAAAAACATAAATAGGAAAAAAGTTTTTATAAAGAACTTTATAATAATATTTTTAATAGAATTCTGCTGGCATCTGAAATTTTGCTAGAATGTTTACAACTCTACAAATCTTAGAGACCTAAAAGGGACACAAGCTTTAACTTCTTGCACGTTTACTGTTGATAAAAGATACGTCAGTTACTTAAGTATCTCAGAAACTGTTCTCGTCCTTCAAAGATCATCAGTATCTAGAAAAAAACATCTTGATTAAAAAATAGATGATCTGTCAATTTCTTTTCTTTACTATGTTTAAAATGCTATGAACTAGCTTATTAAAATGATAGTATTCTGTTATTAAATTTACAAGAATATGCAGAATAAAAAGGAATTCTAGGCATTTGTTCTTGGTTGTTTGTTTTTCTTCTTTATTTTAGGCATGAAATGATGTTCTTTCTTTAGTAGGGGGGAAAAAAAGCCAAACACAAAAATCAACCAAAACCACTTCAAGCATCCTCTTTCCAAGAGTCTCCTTTCTATCCAAGCCTTTCAGTGACCTTTTCTTGGAAAAATCCCAGCCTTTCAGCTTTCATATAACTTTATTTTTTAACATATCTGCCTAGAAACTTTAGCCCTCCTGCCAAATAGTGACAAATGAAATGCTGATAATTTTGTTGGTTTGGGTGTTTTCTTGATGCATACACACCCAGAAGCAGGTATGATCTAATTCATTTGACACAGACAAACTTTAGCCATTGGTGACATTCAAACAAGGAACCTGAAAGGGGCAGTGCCTTATTCTGTCACCAATTCTCACAGCATTCACCACATGTAGACGTAATGGCATTCAAAGGCACAGGGTGGCACGCAGCAAAACTCTTGCTGCTTTTGGAATTTCAGGTAAATTAATTATGCCAACCAAGCCTTGCATTTAAGTTACTTCGCAAGTCTAGAATAGAATTAATTTATACAAATACAGTTTGTGCTCACATAGACTCAATCTCTCCATTCTTGCTAATCAACTCGTCTGTAAACCTAACCTTGAGCATGTTGTTTCTAAGGCATTTGGTCATTCTGGATTATTAATGTGTGCCTCTTGTTTCACACCATTAATTTTAATCCCATCCATTACTTTTATATGTATTTCTGTAAAGCTCTCATTAGTTAAGAAAGAGTTTAGTTTTAAATCTACTGGAGCTAAATTTGGGAGATAAAAAAAAATTGAGAGAGAAAGTATTTCTCAGTTACACCTACAAATCAGCAGTGAAAAATAAAGAGACTTTAAAATCATCATTCTTGTGAAAGCTGCGAAATTATAAGCAAAAGCCACTTTGGTTGGAACCTCTGTTGTCACCAATATGTGATTTTTCTTTGCCTCCAACATTCTGATGAGACAATATTAATTAACATGTACAGCCTTAAGGAAAATTTTACTGAGAGATATGATTACAGGTTATTCTCCTGAAGCAGGATATTGCATTTTCTGTGTAGTGCACATAGCAAAGTCACTCTAAAACACTTGATATTAAAACATGCTAATTTAAAACTGAAACAATTTACTACAAACTAAATTTATTTAGCAGAGTTCAAATACTACCAACTGAACTGTTTTTCTACAAAACAGTTACCCAAGGGAAAGTCTCTATTTAAGACTATTCTATTTAAGAAGCCTAATTTTTCAAGGCAACAAAATAAGATACTATTATTTTGCTGGAAAGACAAAGGTGCAGAAAAGAAAAACCTGCAAGTGTTCTTATATTATACAAACCAGTGAATATATTTAGTGAGTTTTTTTCCACACAGTCTCAAGTATTTTTAAAATCTAATTTATTGTACTGCTCAGAGCATGGTTGCATCAGCTCCCTAAAGAGTTAGAACATTTTTGGATGCTTCTGAAGGTGCAAAGCCCCTTTCCTGTATGGCTCCTCCATCCACCCCATACACCTGGCCATATCCAAGTGGTGTCCTGCACTCTGCTTTCTTGGCAGCCCCTCTCTGCTTATTCAGTCCTTGCAGCCCAGTAGCCATCCAGTTCACTTAGAGAGTTTTCCTTCGATAACAGTTCCAAATGCTGGCTACTACTTAGAAAGCACTATAATTGCTTAACATCAGCATCTCTCTGGGCTAGTAAAAGAAAGAGATTATGATTTTGATCTTCATATTATCATCTTTTTAGTCCCTAAGGATTAAATAACAAGTGTGGGGGTACTTAATATTTACCTTTGTGGGAGAACTCTCATTCAAAGGAAATGCTGTTCTTGTTCATGGCTGAAAGACCCTGGGTGAAACCTAAGTGTCAAACTAACTTTAATATGTTGTGATTTGCATTTTGTTTAGGTTATTTTTTGAGAGAGAGGACTCCTCTTTTGGAGGAGCACAATGCACGTTTATGGTACAAGAAAATTTGTGTTACTACTGCCATTCATTTAAAACATTAAAGTTACCCCTGGATCAACTCAATGTATTTTAAAAAACACACCATATAGTCTCAAACTGACACTGTTTGCTTCTGGGAATATGGTTAGTTTAGTCCTCATCAGTAACAGATGGATGAGGTAGCAGTTGGAATGGAGTCGGATTCTTCTGGAAACAAGGCTTCTGCAGTCAGGTGGTTTGTGTGCCCACTCATTCACTCCAGGTTCCCCCCAAAGATATTTGGCTTTTCAGCTCAGTGGCTGATTCTAATCTGACTGGAGAGAGAGGAGAATTGACTAAAAACTTTGCCTTCTTACATATTTAATGAAAATAAATGACCTGGCAGAGGAAAGAAATTATGTGCAAATTTTGTGCCAAAGAAAGGTGCCACATGTGACACAGCTGCTGCTGAGCATCAGAAATCCACGGAAGAGGAATCTGCAACATGATGCCACAGCAGAAGAAAAAGCATCAGACTGAGCTCTGATCATCTTAAGGCACCAAAACAGAAAACAAACATAATGCCATGTTTTATTCATTTTGCTGCTTAAGGGGCTACATGTTAATTAAAATCACACTGAGGGGAAGCCGTATGAGGAGTGGCTGAGGGCACTGGGTCTGTTCAGCTGGGAGCAGAGGGGACTGAGGGGCGACCTGATTGCAGTTACAGCTTCCTCGTGAGGGGCAGAGGAGGGGCAGGCACTGATCTCTCCTCTGTGGTGATCAGTGACAGGACCCAAGGGAATGGCCTGAAGTTGTGTCAGGGGAGGTTTAGGTTGGATATCAGGAAAAAGTTCTTCCCCCAGAAGGTGGCTGGGCACTGGAACAGGGTCCCCAGGGAAGCGGTCACAGCACCAGCCCTAACAGAGTGCAAGAAGCATTTGGACAATTCTCTCTTGTATATGGTGTGACTCTTGGGGGTGTCCTGTACAGGGCCAGGAGTTGGACTTTGATGATCCTTGTGAGTCCCCCACACCTCAGGATATTCTGTGGTTCTGGAATTCTCCACTCATCCAGCATCTTTTGCAATTTTTAACTGTCAACTTTATATGCAAAGAATCAGACTTGGAGAAAAGAGCAAGCAATATTGTCTTGGAATCAGTCAATAAACATGAAGTAAAGTTGTGGCTGCCAAATACCTTTGCAAAACATGAAGCAATAACTCCTTTTCACTTAACACAGAGGTCACAGCAGAAATACCTGTTTGCCAAAGAATAGGTTCCCCACCTTGCCTGTGTCCAGCCAAGCCCAGCAAGAGGGTTTGCTCTGCATTTGCCTGGCACTTCCAGGAACTTCAGTGGCCTTAACAATTCTCTTCCACAGAATTTCAATATATTATTTGTGCCTTGATTGTTACATGAATTAACCTGTGCAGTCCACATGCTATCCCAGAACCATAAATGGTGATATCCAGCACTAGCTTCTAACCTCATCTTTAAAAAATGCGAGACCTCTAGCTGTTTGCTGTCATTGTTCCTCAATTCCCCAACATATGTAGAGAATTTCGATCATCAGGAAGTTCCAGGAGGAAAAAGGGAAGAGTGATATTGCAGGGTATCAGCTATCTGTTTTTTTCTTACTCCAAAATTTTGGGTATTAGATTATCAAGGAGATCCCAGCAACTCCACAGCAAACATTCCTCACAGACCAAACATAGAAACTATGGAAATGGTCTGGGTCAATTGGTTTCCAGCATGTTGAATATTTTTATTTCAAACAACACATTTAGATGCTTATTTAAACTACAAGATATTCAAGACTTGGAGTAGACATAAAAATTCCCACAGAAATTAAAAAAAATCCATATATTTTTCAATTCTTAATTTAATCAGGAGAAATATCACGTGCTGAATCTTTTCTAAATTATGTAATTTTGAAAAAGTCCATGGGAATGTGGTAGGATGTCCGAAGCTACAGCTACCAAATTCATGGATGTTTCTGCTTACTGAGCTTCCCTTCAGCTTGCCTCCAGAGAGGTCCACTAAGGAAATATAGATGGCAAATGGCAAACTGAAAGCACAGGGAGCTGAGGAGGCAGGACAGATTAGTGGGTAGGAGTGTGAAGCAAAGTGGTACAGAGTTATCACCCATCTGTGTTCCTTCCAACTAGAACTGCAGGATGATCAACAGGTTCCTGTTGCACTTCCTCGTAGTTTCCCTCTAAAAACAACTATTAACTGAGCTCAGTAAGGTTAGGAAAAACAGAAACAGCTAAACACACACACTATTTTCCCAGAACTCAATTCTGAATGGCACTTGATTGGTATTTCATAGCATAACATTAAAAAATGCTACAGTTTTTAGGTTATTTTCCTGATCTAAGAAATCCTCAATACTGTTAGGGCAGCACCTGACAGGAAAACATTATCATATTTAAGGGCATATTTTTTGTATGAATATTTCTTTTCTAGCATAGCTTCAACAAGCTCCTTCGTGCTTAAAACTGTGATTACTTTAAATGAATCATAAAAGCTAGTGGTTGTTGTTGTACTGGCTTTTCAAGCTGTTATTTTATGCCTCAAGCCAAATTTAAAAGAAGAAACACCAGTGTGTAACATCAATTTGTCTTCAATTACTGGCTTGCTTCATTTGCATTCTCTCAAACAAGAGTTGTGAAATATTAAACAACAATTAATATTTCTAACTTGCAGAAACTTTGTTTTGAATTATCCTCTGATCAGTAGCATAATAACAGGGTTTCTTTATCTTAAAAGTATTTCAGGCACAGATAAAAAATAAAAAGGTTAAAACATTACATCTTACTACCAAACACGAAAGTACCACTACATGCATTATTCATCAGCCCAAACATTTTGTACGTTCATATAAAGTCCACAATGCTGCATTTGATACCTGAACTGCTCCCTTTGATTAGAGGTCTTTAAATGAAACATTTAGGTAGAAAAAGGTAGAAAAATCATAAGTAAAGATGAAGAAATACATATGAAGGGAGTCACCTTTCTTTAATGTGTGCTGGGTGATAAAATACACTTCTAAAATATTACTTACATATACAAGACTTCAGGTAAAAGGAAGCAAAAAATATAAGGTTTGCCCAAAGAGGTGGTAGATGTCCCATCCCTGGAAACATTCAAGGCCAGGTTCTCTGAGGAACCTGATCCAGGTGAAGATGTCCCTGCTCGTTGCAGGGGAGTTGGACTAGATGATCTTTAAAGGCCCCTTCCAGTCTGCCATATTCTAAGATGCTCTGATTCTGTATGGACATTCTATCCATGGATTCTATCTGTGTTGTCCTATTCTGAAGGACAAACATCTCCTTTTAGCTGGATTCTTCTGAAGCACCTGCCTATCTAGTGGGACAAAAGGAGAAGCCTGGAACACCTAGCACAATGACACTGCAGCTGGTTCATTAAAGGTTTGCAAGTATGAATCATTCCACAGTACAGAGCTGTGTTTGCAGCCCTGAGGGATAAGACCTGGGCCCTTAATAACTCTGCAAAGGCTGAAGTGAGTCCCTTCACTGCGTGAGCTGTGCACGCCCAGTTACATGGCACAGCCAGGCTGTGGTTGAGGCAGGGCACTGCTGCGTGGTTCTCAGCTCCCTTACAGCAGAAGCCCTGGAAAACACCAAGATTCAAACTGAAAGTATTACCAAAGACACAGAGTCTGAGTAAGAAAGGGTGAAAAACATATTTACACATACGGTAAAACCACCTTAAGGCAGAGCACCTTTGCTCACCAAGTTTCAGAAGCCAGACCAGAAAGAGTCACCAATTTTTTCACAATAATTTGTCTTTTCTGAAGGGGTAGAAGTGGGTGGTTAAAAGTTAAAGCTGGAGGTCAGCTTGCCAAATTCTATTAACAGCTTCTAATACATTTAACCAGTATTCAGCAGTACTTACACCCTGTCTCTCCACCCTTTCCTTCAGCTTCCCAACTCTACTTTGTACTTGTAATACTGAATTGTGCTGCTTAAAGCACCAAGTAGAGGGAAGAAGCTCATCTCAAGAGTATCAGTGTTCCCTCTGTGAATTTCTCATGAAAAATGCAACATGAAATCTCTGGTAGGAGTCTCACCTCTCTTCCACATTTTTATCATCTGCAGAGAAAAGGGGGGAGTGGAAGAGAGAGAATGGCTGGTTGGGAATTTTTAGCAAATATTTCTCTTGCAAAAACATACCGATTCACAAGTATCCAAACTTTCATCAAAGGAAATGATTGATTTTATTTCTGCTTCACAGGAATATTGGGAAGTCTGAAAAGCCTTTGATTTCAGGTGAGAAAGTATTAGTGAAGTTAAACTTACTGTATTTACAAAAAAAAAGCACCATGGGGCTAAACTGAAGCACAGTATTTATCTAAGAGATATTATAACATTTGATTTAGAAAAGAGGGAACACCAAGTCTTTGCTGCAATTTGGGATGGAATTTTTTAAATCCCATATTTTCACAAGGCAAAGAATATTCTCTATCAGCTCTGACTGCCAGTCACCCCTTCTGCACCATGGCCTGTGGAGTTTTGGGTGTGCCTATACTGCTAAAGGCAAGGTGGCCAGGAAGAAGTCTTGGGCACTCCTGGACACTTCAGCTGTTCAAGCCTCCAGTTCTGGTTTGCTCTTTGTCTTCAGGAACAATTTGCTCCCACAACCCCTCATTTTTGGGGAAAAGGACACCAGATGGATAAAGTGGCCACAGAACTGGTTCATGTGCTACTTAACAGTAGGTTATAAAACAGGTGATTTAGGTTTAGTGCTACAAAAAACGCCATTCTGATGGACTGCAACACAGTTTTCTCATTATTTTGGATAGTTTGGACAAAACCCCAAGGAATATGTGTAAGAACTATCACCTGATGCCCAGAAGAGTACAAGATGCCAAGTACAAGACAGGATAGATGCAGCCCTTCTAGTGCAAGTTCGACCTCAGTGATGTGTGGGGAAAGCCAGCATCATTTCATCTCAAGATCAGGAGCTGCTACTTTACCAACATGTTTATACACATACACACATATACTTATGTACAAAAGCTCTAGAGTCCACCTAAAGGTGGGTCTGCAATTTGTTGGAACTCATTCACTTGATGGTGCTTCTGTATGCACTTAGCATGAAGAATAACCCAGCATAAACATTAAATAAGAGCTAAACATGCTCACATTGCACTGGTGCACTTATCCAGTGTATGGCTGCTGAGTCAAAAGGAAAACATCACAGAAAGGAAGGGAAAGCTTAAAGCAAGGGAGAAATGTCAAAGATTTGAAAGCTACAGAGCAAGGGATAAATGTTCATTCACATCAATGTTAGTTTTTGAAAACTATGGTGCATGGGTTTTAGAATGATATTTTTACAAAAATTATCTCCTGAATTTTTAAAAATAACCCAAAAAATGCCCCCGCATTTTCCCCAAATTTCAGTTTTGGCTTTATTTTTCTACTCGCTGAGTCTCCAATGTCACTTCATTTTTCTTCTATCGGAAATGTAAGATGTTGTCTTTGTTATTTTCTGGAATTTTAGGGAATGCATTTATGCATGTTATTATGTACCTAATTGGATTATAAAATATTATCTACCTAATTGGATTATAAAAAGTATTTTAAATAAAAGAAAGTGAATAATTTAGTCAAGTATTTAACACAATTTTGCAATATGCTTATATTAAATGAAGTCTTTTTAATTTTAAGGTAAGGTTTTACAGAAAAAGAAATCACATGCAAAGGATTTTCAGTAGGAGGAATTAGCAAGACTCAAAAGACTCTATTAAAAAAAATAAATAAATTAAGATGAACAACAGGCAAAAGGCCTAACTAACCACAACTGTGAAAACATAGAGACCCAAACCTAGCATTTACATCACTACAGACTAGACTGCCTACCCAGATTTGTAGTGATTACCCTAACCAGCAGGCCAGCAGTTTACAAGCATCAAAAAGCAAGCCTTGTTTCACACACAGCCACACCTTAACAGACACTTACTGGTACCACCCAGAGAAAATCGTGCCTGCACTCAGCCAAGGGTAGCTGGTGTGGGACATCACCTCTCAAATGAAGCCAAGAAACCTGGGGCAGACCTCAAAAAAACAAATCTAAAGAAGATGAAAAGTAGATTCTGGGTTTCTTTTAAAAAGTGCATAATAAATGTATTTTTTTCTTAGACCTTTAAATTGTACACACTTCTCTTAGGAGGCAATATTTTCAACAAATGGATGAATGTGATTTTGTGCTCTGGGAATTGATAGATTTCTTGTATTTCAAGGAAACCAATACTATACACTGCAGTACTTAATTTCTCCCTAAATTACTACCCATATGGATTTTACTGCATTATTTACACACAAGCAATTAGGCACTTAATCGTATTTGATGCAGTTAAAAATTATTTGTTCAATAGAACCTTAGTCTTTAAAAGTACAGAAACCTTTTTTGGATACTTTTCCATTTTAGTAAGACAATTACAGTCAAACTGCTTTCCTCTCCTAGTGACAAATTCAAACCCAATTTTTAGGAGCCAAAAATTAGCAGCAGTGAATAATGCTGGGAAGGAGCTGCTGGTTTCAGTCCTGTTTTCAATAGGCACCATGCACCCAACTGCAGTACCAGTAATCAACACACTTTTTAGCAGGCTGGTCATGCAAACCAGACTACATATGCTACAGAAACAAAGCTCACTTTCAACAGCAATGTCCCAGGACAAGGTTACAGAAAACGGAAGTTTGTGGAATTTAATGACCATGCTGGTTCTACATAACTGCTCCAAGGTTATACAGGACACTGACATTTCCAGGAATGTCCATCTGGCATATTTCATATGTATCCAAGTTATAATTACTAAAATGAGAAAAAAGAATTCAAAAAGAAAACAGGAAGAAAAAAAAAGCAGCAGAATCTCATCATTGTGAAGCTCATCAGAGCAAATACAATCATAATTCAAAGTTAAATAGCACTAATATTTTTTCCAAACAGTTTTTAAACCCTCCCTTGTATTTCTGCATTTTATGTGCCTGGAAAGTTGCACAAAACATGTTGCTTCAGGGCTGCACCTAATTATATTGGGCATCCAGAAATAGGTGCATCTGACTCAGAATTTCTGCATGCCTTGCCAACCAATCAAACCATAAGAAATGCAAACTATGCTTAAATTAAGCAATAAAACACTGCAAGTGCAAGTTGTAACGTATTAGCATATATCACACTGCAAGGAAGAACTCCACAACAGGAAACAGGTTCAAAGTATATTTGTACCCAGTACCGCTGAGAGTATCTTCAGAACTGTGGCTTTACACAACTTGAGTCACACAACCAACTATTCCACACTGAACATTACAGAACAGGACTAAACATCAAATGAGGGTAAGTGCACTAAAGCGGTGATAGCTTCAATTACCAGCTGTTAACTCTCACCTTTTTAAACCTTTATAAATGCAAGGGTTTTTCATTTGATGATCATACCTCTCTGTAGACAATATTCCTGACAGATTTAATTTCTTTAATGACAAACATAGAACTGGTAGAAAACCAGCAAGTTAAGCAGCAGCTCATGCTGAGAATTTGTCATTTTACCTTAAGGTAAAATTATGAGATCGGGCACTGTATTTTGCAGTGGTCCAGGGCCGGTGGGCAGTGAACCAAAGAGATGACCACAAAAACCCCATGCTTGTCTGGGACTGTTCACTCAGAAACATCTCGAAGACAGCAGGTGCAGCTGAGCTGTTTTATTTTACTCTTTCACAATACTATGCAGGCAAGTTATGTAAATCAACTGGACCAAATATGGTCTCAGAGATTTCAAAAGAAAATATATTTCATCATGAGAATGTTACAGTATTTATTTTCATGCCTCAAGGGTGTTATTAATAATTAGCAATTTACACAAAGTTGCTAGAAAATGCACAAAACAAACCAGTAGATTAATCCTCAGATATTTTCAACTTGAAAGCCAAAAATCAATGCTAACCATTAGAGAATGGTCTGAGAACTATAAAGCAATTATAGTCATTGATAACCACTGCATTCACAGGCAACGACATCAGCAATTAAAGGAGAGACCAGTAAGTGATCCATGCCAATTTTGAGAACTTTCCACTAACAGCTGCTGTTCCATAGCAGTCCAGTCATTTGACTAACTTGTAAGGTCATTTTCTAAATGGGAAGTGATAAGTCTTAAGTTGGAGTTGCAAGGAGTTCTCTTAGTTGACAGCTACGTGCCAAGCAATGTGGCAATAAATTCCAAGCAATGGGACAACATCAACAGCGTTATATTAATACACGTGGGTTTTTAGATTGATACTATAAAGAACAGTCTTCATCTATGTTCATTATGGAGCAAACTCTGCTATTACACACTATTGCGCAAAGGCTGCAAACAATCAGCTATCAAACTAAAATACATTTAAGAGCTATTTGAACAATTGAAGTATTTCCATCCATTTTACATTAGAAACATATCCAGATCTCCATACCTGCAAAAGAACAATAATTTTCAGAAATGAATAAAACTATGTAGCAAAATAGGTTATTTTGTAGCATATCATTTTCCAAACTCTATGGTTACTTTTGCAGCAGTGTTTCAATGGCTACTTTTCAAGACAAAGTATTTTGCCACTTAGGGTCTCTGTTGCTCATTGCAAATGATAAAAGCAAAAATGTAAAAACACTGTCTGCAGCGTACTGTGATACATTGTAGCTGCAGGTGATTTACCATATAATACACCACTGCACAAGCAGTCACTCCTGTGGCTGCACAAGATGAGATTACGTGGGGTTGATAGAAATCCGCACCATTTTTAAAAAAATTACACAGCACTCTCACAAAATTCTAGAATAAAAAGATAAAGCATCCTGTTACTTTACAGGCAGTTTGCTTGTGTAGGAGCTTCTGGGTTGAGCCTGGAATTAACTGCTAGTAAACAGCTTTAGGATTTGGCCTGCCATTTGTACCTGCTAAAGACTTCTTTATCCAAAAGTACTAGTGTTTGACTCAACAAAATATAAATCATGTTCTCTGCTTTCATTAATGGAGACAGCACTGTACGTCAGCACTTTTATATATACATATATATCTATAAATAACTACGTGCTTGAATGCATCAGAGAGTTTTCTGAAAGCCAAAAGAGTGTGAGGTAAATGCCAGGATGGTGCTGAAATTTCAAAGGAAATAAACCATGATGCTAAAAGCTGTGCTCTTTTCACCCTCAGCAATGTCCATGGGATCCTGTTACAAGGGTGACCATTAGTAAGCCTTTAGGTTCCAATTCCTTTGTCCTCTGAGGGACAACTTGAGTTAATCAGAGAGCACAGAGGTAAGAAAAGATCATTAGTCCCTTAGGAAATCAACTGGGCACAAGCAAAAGAAGAAAAAAATGATGGGCAGAGTAGCTAAAAAGCCACTCAAATTGAAGTCTTATGTCTTAATTTTGAGTAGTATATTAGAAAACACCTATATACTCCAAAACCAGAAATAATCTTGTTTTCACCTTTCCATTGGAAAAATAATTTAGAAACACTTCAGACTCAAAAGCTTGATATGACTCTCCATATGAAAAGAAAAAAAATCCAGTGGGTTTTGTTGGGGTTTTTGGGGGTTTGGGTTTTTTTGTGATTTTGGTTTTCTTTTTTCCCCTCAGGATACAAGAGCTGGCAGTCTTATTTGCTATGTCTTTGGGGAAGGCAAACGTTTGTTTTAATAAACATGTATTGAATGATTCAGTGCAGAACTGAAACAGCAAGCACAGGGGACTCAGCCTATCTAGACACCTAAATACCCTGATATATATATATCTAATTTTAAACACCTGTCATCCAGAGGTTAGTTTGTAAGAGAGAAAAGCTATTTAAGACACTTAGTTGCAAAGATCTGGATTGCTGTTTCATCCAAGGTCACGAGCAAAAATACTCTTTTCCACTCCTGTTTTTGAAGAATTTGCACATAATTTATACACAGTTTTAGAGGTTTGGTAGAATGTCCCAGGAGCCACAGTAATGATATCACAGCAATATGATCACTTGAAATTAATGAAACTATCTCAAGAGCATTAAGACCATCCTCATTCCATACTAGAGACTGCAAAAGTAAACAGATGTAGAAGTGTGTTTTGGGAGAAGCAGCTTCCTAAAACATACCTGAAAATGAACAAACTACTCCACTTCATGTTTACCTTTCTCAAAGACTGTCAAGCCCTAGGATTTTGCCAGCAACTTGTTTCAAAGAACCCACGAGACTGATTTCAGTATGTTCTTCCATATTGTCCCATTGACTGTTTTTGCCATACTCTTACCAGTCTTTTCCAGTGACTTAATTTGGCAGCTTTTTTAGCTTCCAACCTCAGAGAAAATTGTAAAACTAGGTGTATCTTTAGCACCTTTAATTCATCTGCATCCTAGTTTCCTTGCCACATGCTGAGAAGCTGTGCTGCCATTCTGCTTGTTCTTCCACCAGCCATCCATTTCTCTAACTCAGTACCTTCAGACAAAGACAAATAATACAGGAAGGAGACTCTCATCAACCATGTGATAATTAATCTTCATAAAATTGTTAAACACTGAAATTCTCAGCTCATGCAACAGTTCAGCATCTGCCAAAATAAGTGCCACTTTCAAAAAGTGACAGGAAAAAACATCACAGGTTTAGTTACAGTTTTACTGAAGTTGGGTGGAGTAGCAGTAATTTAGAAGTGCACTCATGTTAGTCTACTGTCAAGTAGTTTCTTGGTATATGAAAAGCACTTCTATCACATGCTGCTGAGGGTGTCAGACCCAGCAAAAAGTAACGGTTCCATTTGTTGTTTCCTTCCACGTAATGAATCATGCAAAGCTGACTTTCTGGTTTTGTTATTCACTTATAAATGTAATTTTAGAAATTAACTAGCCAGACACTTTTTACAGCTATTAAAAGTGAAGAGAAGTAACTTTCTCCCCAGGCAAGGAGGGAGCAGTAAGAGGAGCTGCTGAGGAGCAAGGGTTGTACAGCCACAGGGATAAGCACACAGGACATACTTCTGCGTACAAAGAAAAGGAGGTTGCAAGAACCAAAATATTAAGAGTTTGTACAATAATTTGAGCTGTGGTGACAGATAGGTCATGTCTTTGAGATATTAGCTCAACAGAGATCATGTTAGGAATTATAAAGGTCCGTCTCAACAATGATGTCTGGGTTATCACCCTGCATAAAAAACAGTGACAACTGTTGTCTGCAGGGATTTAGAAAAATGCAGGCTTATTTAAATGCTCAGATTATTTAATCATCAACTTGTATATTCTGCATTTGTTACATGAAAGAAATTTGCAGATCGGTAAACAACATCCTCCAGAACTGTACATCTATGTGCCATCATTTTCACAAGGTGTCCTAACAATTCTTCATTAGTTACTGTTTTTAATCAAATTAACACGCTAATGATTTTTTAGAACATCTAACCAGCAATTCCCGGGGCTAGTCTGCAAGATAACAATTCTAGTCTCCTGCCAGAAAACAATACGAACTGTATGTGTAGTGATTTGTTGCCACCACCTGCACACCCTCTAGAGGTAGGGAAGGCAGCCCTCAGTTGGAAATTAATCCACAGATCCATACTTGGACCAGCATAACCTGCCAAGGTCATGTATCCATTACAGTATGCCTCACGTTTAAAGACCAGGCCAAAAGACAAAACTTTATTGCTGAGCCATCTCAAAATACTGACTACAGCAGATACCCTGCAGGGTCATAAGGCGTGACTCTGTGATACATGCTGACTGTGATGAAGGCAGCCACTGGTTCACTGCAGGATGCTAAATATAGACTGGGAGATGAATGGGCCTCTCTAATATACTGATCCCATTTCCAAAACCAAAATACACTTCAGATTTCTTGACTGACTCTTCTGCAAATTGCTTCCAAATCTTTACAAATGTTCATATTTTCAGCCAGGATTGTTTTCATTTAAGTCTTACCTCATAGAGATTTTATACGTAAGACAGAGAAGAATACCATGTTTTTCATGGATTAATAAGCTTGAAAAACACAATCAAAATTTTTTTAAATCATATTTCTTAAATAAATGAGCACTCTGCTAGTAAATTTTATCTTCCAGGTAGAGATCATATCTCAAATGTCACTGTTTTATCTTAACATATCTGAGTTTCTAGTCACTATCCATTATATTATTTAACTCCTAAAGCTTGTGATAAAGGCAAGCCAAAAAAATGCCATGACCTTTCATTGTGGTGAGATAACTTACAGGTATGGGCATATGAAAAATCCTGGAGAGCAAAATCATACAAAGAATTTTTCCAAGTAAATACTTTTCTTCTAAAACTTACTGGTGTGGTATTGCACTCAGTTTGGTACAGTTACTTCAGCTCCAGCTTTCCCATTCACAAACAGCAGCAATAACAACATTTAATCTAATATTAATATACTTTTAGATGTCTTTTATATTTCATGCGTATTATTAACTCAGTTATGGTTTCAAGGAAAAATTCCCTGGACAAGAGTAACACTGACTGAATCCCTTTCTGCAGAAAAAGTCCCTGAGGACTGCATTTCTCACTGCGTTTCTGAGTTCCAGAGGGTATTTCAGATGCATCTCCCCAGGTTTTCCTCCAAGTGTAGATGTAGCCATACTGGAGGTCAGAGATTGGACTGCATCTTGCTGTCCTGCTGCAGCCCTTCCCATGAAATGACCTGTAAGAGCAGCTAAAAAGTGACCTAAGCTCCAGCAAAGAATGGAGTCAAATGGGAATGAACTAGCTGAGGCTCAGCTTCAGCAAGATTTACATGAATATTTACCAAAGGAAAAGCAATCAGGAACACAATCAAGCAGTGAACAAAACTTTCATGTTGTGATATTTCCTCAGATCTGCATACAGGGTCAAGACTTTGATGGAAGAAAAATGTGAAGGTCAATACCACGTTTTATTTACATATAAATCTAGTAAACTGACTCATACTATTGCTTCAGCTTTCTCTCTACAGAAAACAGCTAAAAGGGAGAAAAATATTAAAAACATATTAATAGACAAACACATTTCTAACCTGAAAGTAATATATAGTATCAGTCAAGTGCTGCTATAATCAAGTAGACATTCATAAATTCCCCTTTCCCTCAATGACTGTGTTCCCACCTAGATAACTTCTTCTGCCTCTGCAATGCCACAAATGCTCTCACCATAACTCTCCCCATGTAATATCTCCAAACAGCAAAATCTCATGCAGAATGGGAGCATTGAAGATTTCAGATTAGGCCTTCCTCTCTCCATAGATGAATTTCTCAAGTAAAACTAAAGAAGCTTTATAATATCTCTCTAATTCAGATGGGTTTTTGCCATCATTCATGAAGGAAAGATAGAGCATTTATCAATGTTTGATGGTTTCTACTAATTACTCTGTAAATACCTAAATCTATTAATAACACTGCTTAAAAGGATGTCTACAAGTATTTTCAGGATGAAAGTCAAAATTCCTTCCAAAGAGTATTTGTAATTCAGGACCATCATCTGTCTCATCGTAGCCAACAATAACCTCTCAACTCCAATACCTCACCCAGCAAACAAATTATTTGCAAAGACAGACCACAAGTTTAGTCAGCAGTCAGTGTGAACTTTGAGGAAGGAAAAATCCCTTCCAGACAGCATCTCCAACCACTAAATGAAATCTCTATTTTCCAAGTTTAAGGGGAAAGAAATATGTCTGCTTGAGCAAACTGTATTATATAAAAATTTACAACAATCACAGATATTAGCAAAGTTGTTAGTCTTTTATTCTAAATTCTGCTTCATCTTCAGTCTGCAGATGTGGTTGGGATATATCAAAGAGGCAAACATGCACAGATTCATCAACTAGAAGCTGAATAAGTCACTTGAGGGCATGCACATTTACTGTAACTAACCATAGCTGCACCTGAAGTGTAATGGAACCTCTTTGAAGAAGCAACATTTTAATAACATTTCTAGGGGAAAAAAAGTAAGTGTGGCCAAAGGCACGAGAAAAGCATGTTGAAGTGAGGTGGGGGTTGGTCTCTTCTTCCAAGTAACAAGCAACAGGACAAGAGAAACTGGCCTCAAGATGTGCCAGAGGAGGTTTAGATTGGATATTAGGAAAAATTTCTTCACAGAAAGGATTGTCAAGCATTGGAACAGGCTGCTCAGGAAGTTGTTCACTTCCCATCCCTAGAGGCATTTAGAAGACCTGTGGTAGATATGGAACTCAGGGACATGGTTTCGTGGTGGATTTGGCAGTGTTAGATTTACAGTTTGACCCTGTGATCTTAAACACCTTTCCCAACCTGAATGGTCTGTGATTTGATGCTACTAAATTCTCAGAACTACATTCAGAAGAGTCTGAGGGACAAGTCTAAGAAAAATCCTCCCACTGCCAGCATAGGTTCTTCTTTCCTCCCTCCCTGTTACACAAATACCTGCAAGTAGCTCGTTCACACACGGCTTTACATTTCCTGCCATCTATACAGATCCCTCTGCACAGAGCTGCAAAGAGCAAGACTGTGCTCCTTCCTGTGGCAATGATTCTTCTGGTACATGTGAATAAACCTGACTCTACAGATAGATATCAACTGCAGAGAGATATAAACAGAAAAATAGACTTCTTTCCTCCTAATGAATTTAGAGACTTCTTCTGACCTCAGTCAGCGTAACTTTCTTATATGTAAAAGAGTTTTTCAAGCTGATGAATTCACTGTGTGATTTTTCTGGAAACATGGCAATTCTTCTCCAGTGCTGATCTAACTGATGGGAAGAGGACATGACCTGCTTGCCAGCGTGGCAGTAGTGTGGATATCACACCAGTCTCATCAAGCCAGCTTCGACTGAGCCATCACCTGTCACCTCTCCTGTGACAGGGCTGTTTCACTATTAAAAAGATGCACCTACAGAGACTTTTCTCATAGAGAGAGTGGCCTACATTTTCAAACTCACTGACAATGATCAGTGGCCCTCCATCCCCGCTACCTACAGAAATGCATTTAAACCAATATTTCATCTTAATTTTCCAACAAAACACCCTCTCAAGTATGTCAGGACTCTCACCTGTATTCAGAAAGGCCCAGCAGTAACTTTTAAGTGCACTCCTGTCATGAGAGCTTCGCATGGAAAGATTTGTGCATTTATTTCTAATGGGTAGTTCTCAGATACCACGGTTATGGATGAGCTTAGGCCACATAAAGCAATTAAATTTAATGCCCTAGAAGAAGTTAAATGCTATTTCTGACTGAATGACCTCAAGAGTGTGTGCAAGTGTTCTAATCTATGACACAAGTAAAATAGGAGGTATCTGAATGTGTTCGGTAGCATTCTTTTTCTCAAAGCATAAAGTTTTTATTCTCTTGGTTTAGTCATATTTGACTCCTGGCACCAGCCTGTTCCATCCATATGGTATCAGGTAGGACTACAATAAAAGCATTAAAACTCTACAGAAATCTCAAAAGGCATTAATCTGTTTGCTTGGTCTAACTATGGAGTCTCAAAGCAAGAAGGAAGCCAAGACAAACAGGAATATATTGCTTAAATCAAGACGTGGGTAGGTACTGAACTTCCTTTCTTCATTATTTCTAATCAGTTTAAGAGCATGATTCATTTGTTAAACTTCATTCTGTACAAGTGGGGAGAAAAAAGTGAATTACCCATTGAATGCACAATAGAATAATGAAAGGAAGCTGCAGGTACTTCATGCCTTTGAAAATTATTCACTCTTCAAGAAAATGCTTAGAGACATATTTATGTCCATCTCTGTTAAGAAAAACACACACATTTATGTTTGAAGATTTTCTTGGATGAAGTCCAAACAGAAAATTTCAAATATGTCTGGTTGGAGGACTGTATCCACCTCTGAATCACTGGACCAGACTGTATATATTAAGAAATAATCATATAGTCTTTCAAGCAGAAGACACTGTCTGAGACTACACTTCAGTGCCCCAAATGATGAACGTTTTGCTGAGCTTCCTGTAACGCAATTACACTGCAACTCAGATAGCTATCACAAGATAAATCTAATGCTCAACAGAAAATTGGAAATATTTCTTGATTAGGTGCAGCTGACCTATAAGACAGCCTTTGAAATTTTAATTAATATCTTTAAAGGAAGGGGGGTTTTGCACATGAAAGGGCAACTCCTTAAAATTATTTTGCAATTGATAAACTGTACAGTTCAAGGATTTTCTACCTTAACTGACCTGTGGTGGCAATCCCTTGGGTAATCTACATCTGCTCTCTTACAGGAAATCTGTAAAACCAACTTACAAAAAGAAATAAAAAATCTTACAGAGAAAACAAGGAGAAAAAAAAATTTGCAAGTTCCTCCAAACTCAGTATATTTTACATAAGACATTTACAAGTGACTCTCAATGCACCAGCATTAATTTAAAAACCAAAGAATGCATGCTGTATTGTGTTAATGGTTTGAGAAATGGTTTGGGTGTTAATGTTAATGGGAAAAAGCAACATTTATTGTGAAACAAACATCTGCCTCATTAGGAATAACATAGTAAATGATGTCTACTATGTACACATGTCAAAGATTTTTTGTTAGATAGTATTATTCATGCTTTCTACTCCATCTTTTCTACCTGAGAGCAAAAGACTCAATTTTGCTTCAGTTAAAATCAGCTGCAAATTTCATTAATTTTCACCACTTACGTTAATGAAAATATGAACCATATAAGAATGTTAAAGACTTGGCAAATAAGTTTCACCTCTGAATTAGTAAGAAATAACTACCTTCCCACAGTGAGATTTATTTACACTGTCAGCAGTTTATATTGTTTAGGAATAAAAGGTTTTCCTTCTATATATTTTCTCCATAAAAAGAAGATTAATAAAGTAACAAACCATGTGTTTTTCCTTTCCACTGAAAAAATTACGAAAAATTTAACTGCATTTTTTTGAGTATTGTTAAGTATATTAATTATGCTTATTCTCATGAATAGGGAAATCACTATTATTAATTGAATAATCATTGGTATTCCATTTGATGCTACAAATTACTTGACATTATTGCAAAATATTCATTCAATTGTACTTTCATCCAATTCAGGAAACTTTATAAAGCGACAATTAACAGTAAAACAGGGTGAATAGCTATTAAAAATATAGTCAGAGTTGGAGCATGGAAAGAGCATCAAGTCTGAATAGATATCATGACCTATTTTTGATTTAAAAAGCTGAACAGCACAGAAACTTTAAAAAGTGTCCAGTGAAGAAAGGTGTCTAGATCATTAAGATATTGTTCAGGGCCTGCTTTGAAAATCTGTCACACAAATACTCTCACAGGCAATTAAAATCTTTATAAATTCTTTCCTTAATTCACTAAAACCACTTCTTTGAGAACACATATTTAATGCCATACTAGAAATTCATATACCATCCCTCAGAATTAATCTGTCATTTTGGGCAGGTTCTTTCATCATATGAGACCATGGAAAGTTTCCCAAGACTCCCCACATCATACAAGACACTCAATAAAAAAGACAAGAAATGCCTCACCAAAGACTGGCACACCAAGAAAAATAGATCTGAGATAGGAGTCTCATCCCCACATATAATGCTCATTGCATGGGTTTTGTGAAAGGAGAAAAACTTATAGCAAAAAGATAATTATAAAATAAACCTCTTAACTCATGTCTGGCTTTAAGATGAGGAGGATTCTGCTTGCAAAGGTTGTGCGTTTACTTGAAACTCAAATACTAACCTACTATCCATCTTCCTAAACCCAATTCCTAATCTCATTTAAGAAATAGAAAGTCCACATGCATGAATTTTCCTCATCCAGGTCTTGGGGACTTTTTCTCAAAGAAATCCTTTTGCATAGAAAGCTTTTCTTTATAGAAAGCTGTGGATCAATTTTGATTTTTATGGAAAATTAATCGCTTCCCCTGGATCAATATTTGTGAGTCAGAAGATAAGGCCGCTACAAATGAGAAAATTTAGTAGATCAAGCCTCAAAAAATAAATGGGAAACAGGATTTTACTAAGGTAAGCATAAACATTCCTGATACTTATCTACTGAAAATCCTGAGGTGGACAATAACTCTCCAACAAACAAACAAACAAACAAACAAACAAAAAACCCCCACAACAACAATAACAAAAATAAACAACCCCTCTCCCCCCCTGAAAAGAACCAACCAAAACCAAACCAAACCAAACGAAACCAAAAAACAAAAACAAAAACAAAAACAAAAACAAAAACAAAAAAAACCAAAACCAAAACCAAAACCAAAACCAAAACCAAAACCAAAACCAAAAACAAGCGGAAAATAGAAGCTAGATGTTATTTAGTGCCCATGACAGGGTTCCAGGAGACATCTGCTGTCCATGAACAACACCAGGAAAGAAGAGGAATGAAGCATGGCTAAGCATTTAATCTTCTCAGCCAATCACAAAGCAAGAGGACAAGTGGATTTAAAGATTGATCCATCTCCACTGCTCTGGTCAGTACACAATGACTGAGACAGAACAAGGAAATAAACATCTATGAGCGTGGCTAAGAGAAAAGCAGATATCTGCACCTGGTGCAGAATAATCCCATGTATCCATTCAGGCTGAGAACCCACTGTTTGGGTGGCAGGCCCAGCAAAAAGGGCATTTCTGCGGACACAGCAGGTTGAGAAAGCCAGCAGTGTGCTTTTATAAGAAATAAGGCAAGCAGCAAGCAACTGCTTTAGAAGACTGGGACTGGCAGGCTAAGAAAGTTTTCTTCTCTACTCAGCATGGCCTCATGCTACGGCAGTCAGCTGTGATCCTTCCCAGGGGAACAGGGATGTGAAGAAGACAGAGGAGGTGCTGGACAGCAACCAAGATACTCAGGAGCCTTGAGCTTTTGTCTTCGAGCAGTTGATGGAGCTGAGCATGTTTGGTCTGACAGAAGGATGATCTAACAGGTGACCTAGTAGCAGCCTACATCTACTTGAAGGTAAATCACAATGATAAAGAAGCCAAAATCTTCTCAGCAGTGACAGAACATATATAAAGGGACAATGACCATAAATTGCCACTTGGGAGGTCCAGGCTGGCTCTTCCATTCTTCCCTCCCCATGCCAAATTCCCTCTTTTTTCAACAGGCAGTTGTTGCAGACCTGCAGGTTATTCAGCAAGGTGCTGGGACCTTCAACCAGTGAAATTTAAGACGTGTCTGGACAAAGCCATCTCACACGACTGGGAAGAGAGTATCTCCCAGTTGGACTGGGTAACTTCCTAAGGTTCCTTCAAAACAATGTGTAGGTGAGAAATATACACAAGTATAGAATCACAGACTGCTTCAAATGAAGCAAATCACTGCAGATTTATACTGAAGGGCATCTAAATATCCACCTTTATTCATTGTCCCTGAAAGAAAATGCCTACTAAGGTTTGTGTGCTACAGTTAAAGAGTTTTAAATTTTTATCTCCTCAGTACCTAATAAGATTTGATTTGCTGCATATTTATGTTGCCAACACTACTATTTGTTAATTGTAAATATCATGATATTATTTGTTTTCACAAACATATAGAAATATATTGTTACCCTAACAGCACCAGATCCTGACTCTAAATGGTGCCTGAAAAGAAAGTGGTAGAGTTACCCATCGACCACTTGGAACTAGTTCATTAAATGCCACAAGATGGAGAAAAGAAAGAGATAAAATCATTTTTCCTACTTTCAATAGTATGAGAAAAAGCAAGTCCTTTGGCTGTTGCACATGACTGGTTTTCTAATCAGAATATGGAACCTCCCTTATTATACCAAGGGCATGGTGTGATGCAGCTCTGTTAGCTCACATGCAAAGACCTGCTGTTCAATAGCCATCCTGATCATTAGTGAGCTATAGCCTTTCCAGCAGATCTGGGAGGCTAAAATAGCTAGTTAAATCTTTGATGGCATCATTACATTTTTTCCAGAAATAATTTTTCAGTCTTTTTCCATCGATAACGCAAAAGACAAGAATAATACCATAAGGCTCTTGCAATTCATCTAACACTGTATCTTTTCTTCTGCAGTGGCCAATGGGGGATGTCCACGAAAACCTATCAATACAGGCCATGCAAAGTGCTACTGCCCTTGTGCACACATCCAGATGTGTGATTTTGAATTCAGAAGCTTCCAGAGCAAAAGTTGGTAGCTTTGTAAAAAGAAGGACATCCCCACAACAAACGTCAAAGACTTCTGCATGGAATATATTACAAAGAAGTCAGTAAGAAACAGAAACTTTATTATTCCTGAAATAAATCCAACATGTTAAATTAGGAAACTTATGCAACTAATTATATCATACCAGTATAAACAGTATCAAAGAGCAGTATTTTTTTTCTGAACATCTCATGCCATCTCGTTTTCAGAATGTCAATTAAGAACAAAAATCATACAAAGTCCTTATGATAACTGAAGATGAAACCCAGAGTTAAATTTGCAACAAATCTGGAATTCCCCTTTGATCATTCTAAGGCAATGGCTGCACATTTTATCACTCCAAACAAGCCATAATAAACTGCAACAGCAATAACAGAAAGAAATCTTGTGACATCCCAAGACAATGCTTTTGAAAAGTTACAGTATCACGGCCTATTAATGTAAGCACACGTGTTAAATATGCACATGGCTCCATGTGTAGGTGATGTGGTGGGGCATAAATATTTTACTAGCAGGAGTTTAAGTTACTGACTCATTACACACAAATGGTATAAATGTTCTTTTCTGATTTTATAAGTGTTCATATTTTGGTGCCCCTGAATGATTAAGAACAGAAAACTGTGGTACCTGAAAAGAAGGTTTTCAAAAACTTGTGGGAAATAAATTTTAATAGGGCTTTCCATGTAAAGAACTACTGAGGTGCACAAAAAAAGGAGTCAAGAAACATGCTATTTATGGCTCTGCTCCCCAGCACAACTCTACTGAAATCAAAGGCCTTTGCTCAAGAGTAACTTCTTCCCCTATCTGCAGAAGTTTGCAGAATAGCTGTCTTTTCTAGAATCGGACAGGTTTGTATTTACAAATAAACTAATCAATTGACTTCTGAATGTAGGTCACAACACTCATTCCTTAGGTGGCTGGCCTATTTTTATCTTAATTGAAAGGGCAAAAAAAAAAAGGGCTAACTGGGCATACTTCTCAGCTCTAAAGTGTTTTTCCCTATGGGAGTGATACATGAAAATATCACTGCAGGAATGGTTTCTTATTTGTAACAAATCTTAAATTCCCTAGTTCTTATTTAAAAAACAAACACGCAAATCTAAACTGCTAGATCAAAGCCTTTAAACCAAAACTCCATAACCACCCTTGCATTACTTCAACCTGCATATCAGAGTGAGGTTTCAGGAGACCAATGATCTACTCAAAAGGTCTCACCCCAGATAGCCCATTCCTGTAACAGAAATAGCACGGAGCTATAATGGGCTCCACTGCAGTCAAGAATAGCTTAGCAGTGGTAGAAGCAGACATCTCCTCCATGTACTTTGTAATGTCTTTGCAACTCTAAGCTACTTGTCTCAAGACTTCTTTTTTCAAACAGTTTGTTATGTTTTGGTTTTTAATGCTGTAAGAAAGTCTGTTTTCCAAGATGCAACTATATTTGATCAGGTGGGAAAAAAAGAACCTGGAACACCATAAATATTTTTCTTTTGTCTGACTGTGATTAAATCAGAATTATAGAAATACATTAAAATAATTTGTAGACTGGCAATAAGGATGACTGTCAAACTCAAATCCAATGAAACTTCAAATGCATTTTAAACACTGTATCAATGAAAGATACTTTAAATTAATATTACTAGGTGTCTTATACTACAGTAATGTTTCAAGTTCTTTCACACAGATCTGTTCAGATAAAAGATGTAATGTTGGCATTACATTTGCCAAAATTGCCATTTGCAATTAAAAATTAAAACTGGCACTCTTTCTATGCAGGCAATTATCTAAACGCAGCTGGCAATCTTCCTTGTTTACAGCACTGCTGTGTCATGACTCCACTCCGTTTGGAAATTTACCACCTTTTTTTTTTTTTTTAAGATTTAAACTTATCAGCTGTATTTCCAACTTGAACTTTTCTGGTTTTAAAGATTTCTATCATGAATTCAAACAAAAAGGTCCAAAACTATAATTTGCATAATTTTGCATGGCAACTTCAGGTACTGCAGTAAAATCATTCCTAGTACATATTTTGGTGTTTGTCGCAACATTCATTTACATCCATCTAGGCCACAGGAAAACACCTGTAAGAACCCAGACAGTAAAATGTACCAAATAAATGCCCTCCAAGAAGAAAATTTTGGGTGTAAGAGTTGATTTTCAGAGTAAAACAGAAATAATGGGAAGATCCTCTAAGTGGACAAAAATCCTAAGCATATTTCTACTACTTGCTATCCATAGTAATTGTCATCTACTAAATGAATCTATCCATAAAGTATCTTATTAATCAGACTACCATGTTTTTGTCACCTTTTTACTTACAACAGCTGCTATTAGAGTAAGATTTGAGGATTCCCCTACTGCTGAGAGAAGAGCACTCTTTATGCTGTCAAACAGCTTTTAGGGAACAGTTGCTTTTTTAGCCAAGATGCTGCAGCCGCTAGCTTGATTTCCATGACTATCATGGAACAAATACAGTTACTTACAGCATATCAGTTAAATATTCTGATTGGTTTATGATGTATTTCCTGAAGTCAGACATAACAATACATTGTACTATATCCCCAATACAGTAATGCTTAATTTCCTTCCTCACCTTTTCACCCATAAATATGATCCACTGTCACAACTCCTTGACAGACTGTGTTGCATGTTTTGTTCAGCCATCCCAAAGGATTTTGAGTAGGGCCTTTCGCCCGAATATTATCAAAACCCATTAAAAAACCAGAAGATTGCTAATGAACTGAGGAACATAGCTGACACCAAGGATACTGCAAGCAGTGACAGCCACGGGTCCCTTCGCTCAGGTGTCCCGGGCAAGCCTCTTGAAGTTAAAGCAGCACAAGTTTCGCAGCACGGTGACAGTACCGCTCTCCACTGAGCGATGGGACGGAACATGTGTTTCTGTCACAGACTTTTTCAGGATAAGGGCGACAGGAACCGTCACTTGCTAAGATCAAAAGCTCAGCAGCGGCAGGCACCGGCGGAAAAGCCGCCAGCGCGGCGGCCGCTCGCTGCACCCTGCCTCGGGCGGCCCCCTGCGCTGCCAGCGGCAGGTGGCCGCACCTGGGGAGCAGCATCCCGCGGCGCCGCGCACCCCCGGCGAGCACTCGCGTGGGAAGGCGCCGTCACCCGCACTCCCTGCGAGGCGGGGACCAGGAGCTCCCCGAAAACACGCTGGAGGCAGAACCGACCGCTGCGGTAACTTTTCAAACCGCGCAGCGCTCGGTGTCCGCTCGGCAGGACAGGCGCCGCGGGTACCGCTGGCGTACCCACTGCGCCCCGCCGTCGCGGGGAGGACCCGGCAGCCGCCGGCATCCCTCGCTCCGTCTAACCTCGAGGCCGGCGTGTGGCATCAGCGGGAGCCCCGCGCAGCGTCTCCCCGCGAAAGCCGGCTGCCTCGGGCGCCCGGGAGACCAGCGAGCGTGTGCTCCCCGCCGTGCTCCCCGCCGGTTCTCTCTGCCGGGTGAACCGAGCTTTCCCCCCCATCACCTCCCACCTAGGGCTACGCGGGATTTCCCGCCGCCCGCGGAGAGCCGCGCCGCAGGTGGCAGCGGCTCCCGCGCCTCCGCTGACTCCTCCCGGGCACTTTCGGCGCGACTCGCGGGGTACTCGTCCTCCCCGTGTCCCGGCATGGAGTGATGCCCGGGGACCGGAGGGGCAGGCGGGGAGGCACGCGCCGCGCCGTGCGGCGGGGCTGTGGTCAGGACAGGTGCGGGCAGCAGCCCGTGGAACGGACAGGAGGGGTCGGGACAGGACAGGACAGGACAGGACGGGACGGGAGGAGAGGGGAGGGGGTCGGTACTCACACGAAGGCGTGGTAGACGAAGGCCCATCCGCGGGGCCGCTCCAGCACGTTGTACAGGTAGTTCTGCAGGCGGCGGTACTTGGCGTTCCTGCGGCAGCTCGGTCCGCTGCTGTAAGACAGCGGCTTCCCCAGCAGGCTCATGCGGGCGCCGTGCTTCCCGCGGCGGCCCTCCCGCAGCCCGGCGGGGGCGGCCGCGCCGCCGGTGCCCAGGAGCAGCAGGC
>VZSE01013056.1:1625899-1728575 GCA_013398275.1 Promerops cafer | reverse complement strand
CGCACCGCGCTGCCCGCCCGGCCGCCGCACCGCGCCCGCTTTGCCCGTGGGTTATCGCCCGTGCTCGGCGGGCGACCCCCGGCCATCCCCCAACACTCCCCCCGCACGCCGCGGCCGCCTCTGCGGGCAGTCGCCGCCCGTGCCGCTCCTGGGGCTGCAGCTCGGCAGCCCAAGAGCCCCGCGCTGCCCCGGGGACAGGACGAGCCACCCTGCGGCACTTCAGCACCCACTTCACGAGAAATAGCTGCATGTCACTGGTTTTGCAGCCTGACCGCCACGATGTGAAAATGTGACACTAATTCCTGAAGTGTTAATGAAAAACAGTAAGGTGTATGCTAATGTTAAGCGAAATTCAATAGAAACATTCAGAAATTAATTTTCGGGGTTTTTTTCCTTTGTGCTGGCCAGTTAGAGGCCAGGTTCTCAAGCTTTGATTAACACACGGTCTTCAGCTCCCAGAAAAGAAGAAATGAAAAGATGCATTTCATGTTCTGGCAGTGAACATTAACTTGTGCCCTACTAGTGCAACATGGACACACCACCAGTACTAATTCATTGCTACAATGTGTCCAATCCCATTCAAGCAGATGTCTTTAAATGACAAGTCCTTACTTCTTCCTGTCTTCACTACACTTTCTCTTCCACTGCAGGCCACTTCAGACAGGAACTTTTTACATGTGAACCACAGTGGCCACTCAGACTCCTGATAAGGGATGGCAGAAACAGCACACATGTCAAAACAGATGTTAAGTAGTTGATACAACTATCCACAGAAATCCATTAATATTTAAGCTTTCCAGTGGCACATATCTACTCTTCTTTCTTTGAATTGTAAATTGAGTTAGTTAATCCTTCATTTACTACTTGTTTGCATTTCCGTGGTTTGATATACACAAGTGTTTATACTCTTCAGTTTTCTCATCCCTAGGTACTCATTTACAGCTATGTACAGCATGCCTTTACCATCAGCCACTCCTCCAGAACCATGCTTAGATTTAAACTCTAGTGGCCTTAGTCATTTGATTTGAGGGCTGATACTCAAATTCTGGAAAGCCAAACTTCAACTGAGAGCACGTGGTCCAACCTACTCAGCCAGGTCCCTGTCCCAGGGGCACTGACACTTGAGCTTTGTTTAATTGCTGGGGTGGGCAATGGCACAGCTCACAGCAGCACATGTGCATCACTGTTGATAGGACTGAGGCTTTAAACTGAGGATTGGGCCAATAAACCATGAACATTACTGAACTCCACTTCCTGATGTACTTTTTGTGATCCATTAAGAAATATTGTTATAATTCTGTGCCCTCTAGTGGTGCTTAAAATCATCAATTAATTTAAATAATCATAAGGAAAACAATCTGTGAGCACAAGTTGAGCCAGTATTGAAATGTATCCATAGATTCCAGAACAACTAGAAGCTAACAAAAGTAATACACTTAGTGATGAATTATTTTATTTTTTACAGTGTGGGAACAAGTGTATTTTCCCATCTGTTATCTGTTATTAAATAAATCCTTTTGAAAGTATGTATTATGAGAAGACATTTATGGTAATTAATCTAATCCCTACTTGTTCATATGTCAGGTAAACAGGGCATGATATGCTGGTTGAATACGGAGATCATTAGCACCCAGGCAGCTGCCAGCCCTCTGGCAGGCAGAGGGGCTGTGCTATGTAACAAGGCTAGTCCTCATCTCAGTATTTATTGCAAAATACAGGTCTGCATTTATAGGACAACAAATTCCTCTGATATTTTGGCTTCAGACTATATAATACCTACAGAGATGAGTCGTGTGAAATTCTAGCATGTCCGCATGGGCCAAGGTCATCCTGGGTTCAGATGTCAGTAAGAGGATCTACTTGACGAAATCTCCAAGGCAAGAACATCCCAAGGAATCTTGACTTCTCAGGGCTGCAGGTACAGTATATCACACCTGCAGAGGGACAAGGAAAATGACATGCTAAAGTGCAGCTTTAGAGTCACTATTACTGTGCTTTATGGCAAATGTCAAACAGCAAAACAGCATATTCTTCCAGAATTTTAAGAAACAGGTTTCAATATTGCATTGCATTTTCCAAATGTGTACATCAAATGTTACATATCCTGACTTTTGGAAGGATCAGCTGATACATAGAATCTTTCTGGATCAGGAACCAATATCACATATGTTTGGTATTTCCAGGGTTTTCTTCCCAATGAGTTACTTTTGATACATTGTCTTACATCAGTGTTTCTGGTTTTATTTTAATTAAAGAGAGGGAGCAATTTAAACAGCAGTGGTAGTCTCTTATTCCCTATTTTTTTTTTTCCCTGGAGCACGTACACTTCTTTTCTAAGGCATGTTTTGGGGCTAGCTACACTAGAATTTCAAGCAAACCTTCACCACGACAAAATTTGCAAATGAGTAACAGGACTATTGAAATACACTTGGTTTAATTGTAACACAGGCTAAATACTTATAGAGGAAGAACTTTGTTACAGGGTAAAAACAAAGAGGGAAAGGAAGACCAGCCACCTCGGAGGACACTGGCCAGAGTTCAGGAGATCCAGTTTACTGCTTTGCTCCATGTGGCCAGGACAGATAGGATCTGGAGCCTATCCTCACCAAATCCAAAGTACCTGCATGTAGTTGTCTCAAGTCACTGGCAGATGCTTACTGAGCTGATGAAAACCAGCTGAGCACCTATATGCAACTTTTAATATTTATATGGATTTGAAGAATCGCTCTGTCTTCGTGCCTGAATTATGTATCTGTCACAGGGGGTGGTAGCAATTTTTTCACAGAGAGAGGGATTGTTAACATAAATTTATGAAACAGTGTAAGATGCTCAAATGCAGCAGAAGAGGGAACAGTAGAAATCATGTACACACTGTGGCTGATTGAAGCAGAAAACCAGCCGGAGTGCAAGCTGGAAGGGCCTCTGTAGCAACACCTTGCAAAGGTCAGTTTACTGTGGTATCATATTTTGAGTTCATTTGAGTTCCCTGTTAATAACCTTTTTCACGTTATATAATAGTGCAAGGTATCATGTATGCTCTAGTTTTGCATGTCTTTGTAAGATTTTTAGCTTTCTACCTAATTGTATGGAGGACGAGATACTCACAGCTATTCTTGGTGACAAGCGTACAAGAGTCAGGAATAAGTTTTCAAAGCACATAGGTGTTAGGAATAATTCATTTATTATGTTGACCTGTTGTGTAGCCTATAATACATGGTATGCACTTCCAGGAAAACCCAAATCAAGCATCACTATTGTATAATAAACCATGAGCAAAACATCAGATGAGGTGAACAGCATGTTAGGATACACATTATACGCTGTCCAGTCAGCACATGTAACACATTTGCAGCTGTAGCAGGGCTTTGATATAAATATTAAAAATGTTGGAATATATTGCACTAGTATCCCAAGATGTTGGGATACTCTCCTGCAAGCTTTTTTCACATAAATTAAAGAAGCAAGACTGTCAATAGCATGAGGCATTCATACACTGAATTCAGCAGAAAGGATGGCCCAACTTTCCCTTCTTCATGAGGTTCCCTAACCCTGAACTCAAGGGAGTACCTTCAAAAGAAATTTAGTTTGGTGTCTCATTTATGTGTTGATTTTGATGTTAAACTGCTATGAGGTGCAAACTTTGAGGAAGACCTGCCTCCACAAAGAGCTGTCCTGTGACCAGGCTTTCATTCCAAGCAGTCCATATCTGTGTTACTACCAGCACAGGCTAAATTTTAATCAGAAGACAAGACATGGGTGGGTCACTCACAGTACCTGTGCCTACTTGGCTGCAGGAATGCTAGAAACACTTCTGCCTGGTAACTACACCTATAAAAACAATGGCCAGTTCCCAAACTGTTTGTAATGGACCCTTCCTCTGCCAGGAGCTGTTTGCTCCTTCCCAGCCTCAGGAACAATTTGGTCTCCTCTCCTTGCCTGGTCATGATCAATGGCAGAAATTCCAGGCCTTACTTCTGTGCTGACTGACCTGTCCTGGAAAAATGTTCATTTTGCTCCCTGACTTCTAGTATTTCCTGTTACTCATCAGATATTAATCCCCAATAAGGTAATTAATTTATTCCATTGATTCCTACTTGAATAAACATCACTCTCCATTAATAAGGCATGCCTCCCTGTAAAGTCATTATCTGACCCTTCCTTCCTTCCTTCCTTCCTTCCTTCCCTTCTCCCTCTGTGGTGCAGCCCTCTGGACTCCCAAAGAAGCAGTCTGGTGACAAAACAAAGCCATATGTCTTGAAAGGTGCAAACCCTGCCACAGACCACTACCACTCTTTAATCTAGCAAAACAAATCATGTGAGAAAAGAAAAGAAAAGAAAAGAAAAGAAAAGAAAAGAAAAGAAAAGAAAAGAAAAGAAAAGAAGACAAAACCAAAAAACAGAGTGTATACTGAGAACTGCAGAACAGTTTACAGCCCTAAACTGGGAATATAATACAAATAGAATAGAATATTATTTTTTTTTCAGATAGAAAGGTTTGTTTTTCAGAATACATGGATTTTCCAAAATACCTAGAAGTTCTGAAGAAAACATGCCAATCAAAAATGTCAATGTTTATTGCAGATTTTATAACCTACACAGTTTCTACATGTGAAAATAGATCCTTGGGATATTGTCTTCAAAATTGCTTGTTTTCAAGCAGAAGGATGTAATTTGGTTAGCTTGCATGTCAGCAGTTCCTTCCAGCAGTCATGATAGCAACCCACAGCAGACTTGAAAAAATCCTGCAAGGTCAGAATATGGATACTTAGAAATTCATCAAGAGGATTTTTTTTCCCAGTTTTCTAGTGCAGGAAAATAAAGAACCTGTTATTGTTTGGACTTATTTCTGGTTTCTTTTGGTATGGAGAAAATATTTTGTGAAAGCCTAGTTTGATCCCTAGAGTTAGCAAAATTCCTTTAAGACATAGTGATATCTCGTCTTAGTTAGGCATTCAGAGATGCACCTGAAAAAAGCTGGTGGCAGATAAAATATCAAAATATATGAGGTGTATCTCATTTTGGGCTTTTCCTTTAAACTACAGTGACCTTTATTATTTACCAAATATGGGCTTCTGGCCATCTCCTCTCTCTCCATCTCTGCACATCTCTCCCACTTGTACTATGGCAGCTCTGATTTTGAAAATTCCTATCCAACCGTGGCCTGATCTTTGAAGCATTGACATTTTTGGGCATTAATTTTTTCGTATCACCTAATTTTTTCTCTTCCGAAAATACATAGAAGCACCTCAGTCTTCACTTGATTCAACTGGAACCTAATTTGCATTTATGTTTTTTGTTTCTATATACTACCTAGTCGGTAGTGGAGATGTGCTCACCATTACTCTCCATGGTCCAAATAGTTTTAATAAAAGTCTGTGCAGAGTAGCTTGGAGAGAGCCAACTGCTTCAGGTGCTCTTGCCTCAGAGTTCTTATACTTCAGAATTGCTGAACATCTCCAGGGCTTGCTCCTGGGCAGCAGAGCCATGTTGAGGCTGGAGGGAGAACTCTGACCACTGACCACTGGGACAGGTTGGTAGCATCACTAATCTCACGTACGGGACACAAGAGAAGATACTGTCTGTGTGATTCTGGAGAGTTTAAAAGGTCCCGTGTTTGGTGCCCTGGCTTCTCTGACCCTCATGTGAAGATGCTGATGCACTTCATGTATTATTGAGATGGCCTAGTCCTATCATAGGAGTCTGGTTTCTGCTCTTGAAATAGGACCTAAAATTTTAGGGTCTAAAGCACAGAGTCTACTGGCATCTAAAGTCTTTCTGAAGTTCTAAGAGGGATTTTATATTGTCCAAAGATCATCAGTTGCTCATTTGCATACAAATGCTCTTGCATCTGAAGTTTTATTTATAGCATAAATGTAGGACTCAAAACCAAATTATTGTAATTCATTGTAACTGAAGTAACATTCTTTCTAAATCAGACAGTTAATCACAAACCTAATATATTCTGAAAGTGCATTTTAAAATAAAAAATTAATTTACTGCCCCTTTTCATAAAATTCTAAAAATATTTGGCCTTTTTTGATGTGCCGGTTCAAATAATTTGACAGCATCTATGATCCTCAAAGAATTTGAATAAGATGTGCCCTCTGAGTCACTCAGGTGACATAACGAGAACTTACTCCTAAGCTAGAGGCACCAGAGACAGCAGCAATAGATGAGAACTCTGACAGTGTGTGCTTCCATCAGTGTATCAGAGGACAGGTTGGAAACCTTCAGTAAGAACAGTATGAGTGAGACTCCTCCTTTCTGCCACTGAGCTCCTGCTGAATTCAGTGAGATTCATTCCTGTCACGAGGTAAACCATAAAGAGATGGAGGCAAGAGTGTCTAAGGTCAATAGGGCCCTCAAGAGTGCTTGCTGGATGAGTAAAGACATTCAGTTGGAGCTCTTTGAACCACAGCACATCAGAAAAGGAAACCTTCTTTTGCTTGCACAGGCATGGTTAGGCACTTACACATGTTCTTAAATCTCATCCTCAAGCATGCACTTCAGAAGTCTTAATCAGGAGAAAGGTGAAAAATGAGAAAAGAAATGTTAAGAGGAATCCAGGTGATCTAGTGAGGCTATTAAGACAGGAACAACAGTGAGAGAATTTACAAGAGATAAGCAGGAATCATAAAGATGGGGAATGAGATGATAGTTCAGAACAGGGCTTTTCCCCTCACTGCTTAAAGGGGTGATCTAGCAGTAGCCCTAGAGAAAGGTTGGAGGTAATTATTTAGCTTCAAAGTGGAATAAAATTAAAGCTGTGGTATATCTAAAGCTATCTTGTTTTATGTATCCACCTATATCATTGTCTGCAAGGAAACATAGGAGCCAAAAGTCGGTTTTCATGTCCTTGTAGGGCTGGGGAGAGGATGATTAAATGCTATAGGCCAGACTTACTAGGCAAGTATTTGCATGAGAAGCAAGATGTACCAGTATATGTATAAGGAAAAACCCACGACCTTCTACCATGAGGGTGATCACACACTGGCACAGGTGCCCAATAGGTTGTGAAATCTCTGTCCTTGGAGTTTTTCAAAGCTTAGCAGGCCTCAAGGAACCTGACATAAATTTGCATTGGGCAGGTTGAAGTAGATGACCTCTAGAAGTTCTTTCCAATCTAAAATATTCCATGAGTCTAGATGACCTTGGGCAATGAATACTTTATGACCTACCCTGTGAAATAAAAACCCATTGATAAGTTTGACCTGGTCAATACTCTAAGGACACGTAAGCATCTGTCACTGCTGATACCCTGCCCCTGCCACAAAATCACAAGCATTACGTGCAGGGGGCAGAGGGCTGAAAGGATAGCAGTGGTATCTGCCTTCGATGTAATAGCTCCTCCAATTGCCTCTCTAAAAAGGAGAGAGGAGCAGAGAGGATGACAGGAGAATGAGCAGACAGGCATCATGGCACAGTCCCATGTGAGCACAACCCTGAAGAACAGCACAAGACCAGGTGCCTGCCCTGTTTCCATCATGGGTCCCAACTCCCTGAAGCCCATTGACTTCCCATTCCTTTCTCCAGCCCTCCCTGCCATAGCAAACATCCTTCCCTTTCCCATCTCTTTCTTTTCCTTGTGAGATGGTTTGAACTTGGCTGAAATTTTTGCAGCATGATTTTTCAGTATCAAGAGATTGTGGATGATGATTTGTTGGAAACTTTATTACCCACAAATAAAAAGGAAGTATTTAATTTCATTTTTTTTAATTAAGGACTAATTATTTTCATTGCCCTACATAGTGGACCATTTAAAGAAAGTGTTGAGTGCTCCCAATTTGAATATCATGTTTTTGTTAACATTTCCCTACTATGGTATTGAAATCTCTAGCCCTTTTTGAAAATCCTGATCAAACTTTACCTCTGGTTAACAGGACATTCCCATTAAACCCATTTATGTTGTTTAATTTAAATAGGGGTCAAATCCTGCCTCTATTTTGTTATTCTGCCTGAAGATTTTTATTCTGCAGGGAGGTTCATTGGTTCCAACTAATGAGAAGAAGAAAACAACCAGCTGAAGTTGACAATACCATAAATGCTTGGAATGAAAATTAAACATTATTATTAGCAACTTTCAGCAGGGTTTAAAGTGTTGAAACTTAACCTTGTCATGTGGATCCCTACCACTTAACTTTAATGAGTAACCAGTAGCAGGAGAGTTTCCTATATCGTGTGTGCAGTAGCTGCTGAAGAGAGATATGACATATTATCTAGATTGGTTTATAGAAGCAGCTATCCTATCACTGCCATAACGAGGGAAACTAGAAATTTAAGCCATTATCTTCTAAAAGGTTCACTATAAAACTATGGTTCTAAAATTGCTTTTATAGTGCAAAGATCATTTATTGGAAGCAAAACTCTTACGTATTTTAAAAAGAAACTATGGCCTAAGTGATAAACATGGGTGGTAAGTAAAACCAACAGCCTGTCTTTATAATTCAGTCATAAATGGTTATCATAATTATTCTATCTTCTTTATGTTAGATCCTGATAGCAAACCTTGTNGGGGCTCCGCGGCGCGGAGCGGCTGCAGCGGGGTCCGGCGAGCGGCGTCGCGGGCGGAGAGCTGGACACGTCCCTTCTTCCCCGCTCACCCCTGCAGGCAGCGTGGATATCAAAATAAATGTGAAGTAATTCCTCAAAGGAATTTCAAAGAAAAATTGATGCAATCGGGNTCTAAAAGGTTCACTATAAAACTATGGTTCTAAAATTGCTTTTATAGTGCAAAGATCATTTATTGGAAGCAAAACTCTTACGTATTTTAAAAAGAAACTATGGCCTAAGTGATAAACATGGGTGGTAAGTAAAACCAACAGCCTGTCTTTATAATTCAGTCATAAATGGTTATCATAATTATTCTATCTTCTTTATGTTAGATCCTGATAGCAAACCTTGTTTTCTTTTTTTTTCTTCTTCTTCTTTAAAATGTTTCACAGAGCATTTGGAGCAGAATGGAGAAATAGCTAAAAGCTTAGAGATGAGTGTTTTGGAACATTTTGCAGAGCACGCTGTCTGGGGCCATAAACACACGATTCAGTTGTAACCTAAAATATCTTATTGAAGTTGTTCTTTCCATTCACTGTGTCTTTCCATATTTAAATCCATACAGATAAGGATACCTCTCAATTTCCAGAGTGAATCTGTACACTTGAGTAGCGTAACAGTGGAGGCAGTTTCCTGCTGAAACAAATGGGCTTCAGAAAGAATAAACATTTTATTGCTTATTTCTGCTCAACTGACAAGGAATTACTGACTATTTTCAGAAGAGGGGAGCACTTGAAATGCTGATGACAATTTGGGAAGACCGATGTTGCTTTAAACCCGAAGTAATCTTGATTAGGATCTTATTCCCTGTTACAAAACAAGCAGGTTTTCTTTCATTAGTATGCTTTGTGATGACATTTTTTGCACATTGCTTTTGGTTGAGAAGCCTTACTAAAGGCATTTTGGGTTCATGCACCGCATTAGTTAGGAGTAATAATTTCCATTGTGTAACCTTACCTTCTCTTGCATAATTATTTGCTGCCCACTGAAGCAGCACATTCTCTTCCTAAAGCACATCTTTGAAAGCAAACAATGTGCTTTTTAAAAGGGAAAAAAACTGATAGTAAAACACATATTGTGGAGATGCTCCACAGCCATGAAGACACTAAACATTTAATTTCACTTAAGACATCCCAACCATCTGCTTTAGAAAGCTGGAGCTGGTAAACTGAGAAGCTGTGGGGAGAGAAAGGAAAGAAAACCAGTGGCCCTAAATCTATCTGTATTTGACACCGCCCTTAGCGCTGTGATGCTGCTGGGTGAACACTTGCAACCGAGTGCGGGGGCCGAAAGCATCTTCCATATCCTCCGCATGCTCCGGTGGTGCCCCGATCCGTCGGACTCTGTTCCGGGGGCGGCCTCGGGGGCGCGGGGGGCTACCGGGGGCCGGGACCGTCAGTAGCTCGGTGCCCTCAGCAGGTGGCAGTGGCGTCCCGCGGCGGGCCGGGTGCGCGGACCCCCTCGGCTCCGTCCCCGCGGGGCTCCGCGGCGCGGAGCGGCTGCAGCGGGGTCCGGCGAGCGGCGTCGCGGGCGGAGAGCTGGACACGTCCCTTCTTCCCCGCTCACCCCTGCAGGCAGCGTGGATATCAAAATAAATGTGAAGTAATTCCTCAAAGGAATTTCAAAGAAAAATTGATGCAATCGGGAAAAAAACCCCAACCCAACCCAAACTAAAAAAACCCAACCCCTCACAAATAACTCAGCACAAAAAACTCCACAACCCCCACAAAACAAATCAGAAGTAAAGCTCCCTTATCCATTTAGTCCTTTCACCATCATGTCTGTGACTAGATTTATGTGTAAATGATGGTAAAAGCATCACTGTAAGAGGCAGGGGTTTTTGTTACATTTGGTCAACATGAATTTAATGCTGCTATGGTTGAACACTTCTGCAGCTGCTTACACAATGATTTACCAACATTGCTAGTCTTCAGCTACCACCTGAAGGGAGAGGATATGTAAAGAAGTATCCATGTAAAAGTATGCTGAAACAATTACATTCAACTACATTTCAGACAAGGAGATCCTTCTTTATTTGAAATTCCAAAATATTAATCATATGAACGTGTTGAGTTTATGAAAGCACAATGAAAGTTGTCCGTGTTTGTTTTCTATTTCTTTTTAACATATATCATATGGTTCTGCAATATAACTTTGTATGGTATCTAAAGTGTTTTAAAGTAGTCTTAAGTTAAATCTTTTTCCTTTCCTTTCCTTTCCTTTCCTTTCCTTTCCTTTCCTTTCCTTTCCTTTCCTTTCCTTTCCTNCCCTCCCCTCCCCTTCCCTTCCCTTGAAATTTCCTTGAAATTTCCTTGAAATTTCCTTTCCTTGAAATTTCCTTGAAATTTCCTTTCCTTTCCTGAAATCTGGAAATTTCCTTTCCTGGAAATTTCCTTTCCTTTTTTAATAACCACCACTAATGATTACATATTAAAAAGATTAGGGTTTGCAGGAACAATTGCTGAATGGAGTTTATTTAAGTAGTACTCATCTAAATAAGGGGAGTTGAGATGCTTATCCAGATTCTGTTCCCCACTGTGTCTGCACTAGCTTCAGTGCAATGACATCAGTAATGAATACCACTCATTATTTTTGGTTATTTTAGGGGTTTTTATTGCACATATGGTTCTCTAGTTAAGAGAGAATAAGGCAAGAGTAATGGGGTGTTGTTTTTTGTAGGTTATATTTATTTGCTAACACCTATTTATGAATTATGAAAATACCTATTTTTATCTATTTGGCTCATTTGCATATACTGTCTGACATTTTTCTGCTTATTTTCAGAAGCTGTGTATCCTCTACTCAAAACTCTGGCATTTTTGGGCACTCATCTGCTTGCTAGTAAATTATTTCAAGTGGGACACTATTTTTTAAAAGAAATAGTCGTCTTGTGATTTGGGACCTCAGGCAGCTAGGAAATCATACATATTTTATGGGGGAAAGAACACATTTTCTTTATTGACAAGCGCTTCAGGAGCCCATCTCTGGAATCCACAGAGGCATATTGACTGACAGTTCCTCTTCACCTGTTCACTGATGATGATTCATACCAAGACAGAAGAGGAAGTAAGCAGGAAGCAGAGAAAGGAAGGAGGTGCAGTTTTGGTGGTTCTGTGTATCCCTCCGAGGTTCTGGGCATTCCATCAGAGAGGACCTGCTGATGGTTTCCATGGCTGCACTGCTCTGTTTGCATTCTGCAGCATTCAATAGCACCTAACTTTCGTGTATTGTTCTAACTGCTTCCCACTGGAGAATATTTCCAGGCTTCTGCTTTTTTAAAGTCAGGTTCTATCCCCGGCTTTAAGTCTTTTCAAACTGATTACTGCAATGCTTTTTGCATTAAAATGCATGATCTGATGAAAGAGGCTGGTACAAAGGCAGCAGAGTAGAAGAAGCCTGACTGGTGTTAAGCTGTGGAAATGCAAATTCCTACACATTTTCTGTGTTACACTTTCCAGCTGTCAAACTATTGCACTAGACCAGATGTTCGCAGTTACTTAAAATGAAATCTGAAGCTTAAAGATTTCTTGAAAAACATGAAACTGCAGGTAAACAAACCTAAATTATGGATTTAATATTTACATGCAGTCCTTCTGCCACAGTAATAAGGAAGACCAAGCATTTATATTTATTGTTACTTTAAATGCAGCCTTACCTTACAAACTTTTGCCACTAGCATATATGAAATATGTTCCTCCAAGATTTTGTCTTTCAGTTATCTGTGTAACTGTGGGTACCTGTATTGCTCCCTCCAATCATAAGAATCTGCTTCTGCTTTGGGAGTAGTATTTTTAAAAAAGAGAGAAGGTCTGGAAGACTTTGCCTCCCTAAGGATCATGAGTTTTGTGATTCCTAATGTGATAATTTCAGGATGTTGTCACAGAGCTCTGACAAAATTCTTAATAACAAATCTATTTTTTTCATATAAAATAAATATTCCCATATCACTCCTGTGATTCCTACAAGTTGTAGCTCTACCACACTGCAACACTTTTAAATTAGTTTTATTCCCGATTTAAATTCTGAAAAGTCCTATGACTGTATTTACAAGTGGTAAAATGGTATTGAATAGCAATTGTTGTATAGGGTTTTTTTGTTTTGTTTTGGTTTTTTTTCCTAATTTAAATAGAGAATTTTATGGCATTTATTGATCCCTAAGCTGTCCTTTTCTGCAGAAAAGAAGCCACAAAATCTTCAATTTCCTACCCCTAACTTTGCTGAGTTGTTCAGAAGGCACAAACTCTTTCTACGGAGACAGAAAGGCAAAGATACCTTCAGGAGCTATCTGGAAAGGAGCTTAACTGTAGCATCCCACCATGTTCCCCCATTTTCAGTAGGTGTTACTAAAGGGGTTACTAAAGGGGTTCAGTGTTTGCCATGTTGCCATTTAGCACATTTCTGTCCATTTTGTTCCAGACAGCTTTATCTGAGTAAAGTTGAGATTTGATACTCACTTCAGATATTTTGATCCCTCTTAAGAGGCATGCATTGACTAAGCATTTTTTCTATGACAGGAGAGCATCAGGTTTGTGGCAGGATCACTAGATGGATTTGCCTGAAGAAAACCTTTCTCTGCAGGATTTTTAAGAAAAATTTAGGATGGAGGCTTTAAAAAATAAGCAAGGGAAAGGTTAATAATAATATTAAATAATTTTTCTAGAGAGCCTGGGAGCCTTCTGCATTTTTTTATCAGAAAAGCATTTGAGCTAGTAATTTGGCGTGCTGAGGAGTAGAGTATTTTGGATTTTTATTTCAGTTTTGTTGAAAACTGCATTTTAAGTACTCTAGTTAATTGCCCAATTGGAAATTATGCAGGCAATACAGCGCTTTGCATGAAAAAACCCAAAAATGCACAGCTCCCCTTTTATAAGCTAGTGGGGAACAGGACATAAAAGAAACTCAGATCTTGGCCAGAACTGTGTTAGGATCTCAACTTTAAAGTACTTGTATGGAATGAATTGAGAGAGAGAATTAATTGAGGGTTTAGAAAAAGGTAAGATCTTATGGGAAAGCATCAAAATTAAGATTGTTTTCTAATTTAACTGCTGCTGATTTATCTGGGATGCCTTGTATATGAAAAACAGTGCAACAATCCATTAGTTTACTAGGAGCTCAGTGTTTTCTTATCAGCACTGCCAGCAGTCTCCCTGAGCAGATGCGGAGAAATTACACAGCACATCTGTATGCTTCATTTTCCCAACTGCAGAATTGGAGTAATAATTTGTTATTGAGGATGCTGTTAAATGAGATCCTCATCAATTTTTGGCAGTTTGCTGCTATCATCCTTAAGGTGATTTAACTGCCTATGATTACACACATATACTCTTCCTCCCTATTCAGAAACAACAGTTTGCTTATCTCTTCAGTCATCTACCACAGATGGAGAGGACTGTGCTCACAGCCAGGATACTTCTGACACAAGAGGATGTTAGTTAGTGAGATGTTTTTTATATTTGTCATTGTGTAAAATACATCTATTTTAATACATGACTGAGAATAAAAAATTATTAGCACAAGGTAAATCAATTAAATATTCTTATAACAAATATGCATTTCCAATGGAACATTTTGTATATGTTGGTATATTATTCTACAGTACTAACAAACATCTGTTATTAAACACAACCAATCAAAATCTGACTCAGTCACCCTGTAGATAATTTTAAAATGTCTTAACAATTTTAATTACGTATCAGCTGAGCACCACTTTAAAAAAAACTCAAGAAAAAACAGCCCTGAGTTTGACTTATTGACTAGTTCAATATAGTATCTGAAAGATTGCAAGCACCTTGTTGATGTTTGAACAAACCAAGATTCTTCTACCACTTTGCTCTTTGTCCCTTTTCTCATCACTCACATGGCCCAATGGCTTAAGCTGCCTGGCTTGAGCTGTGAGAGGCATGGGAATTTGCCAGATGCACTGTTTAGGGAAGGTAGGATAGAATTGCCAAATACATTTCTAAGGGATGCAGGAGAACGGAACCTCTGTACTAGGAATCAATGTGATTGTGCAGAAGCCATTTATTGTTTACTTTACAGCCTAGTTATACATTCTAAAACTACTGTTCACACAACCATGCATAATCACTGGTTCCTCCATTCAGTTCCCAAGTCTTTCACAAACCCCTCAGCAAGTATGACTGGTCAAAAGTCCACTGCTTCACAGGTGTCTTGTTATCTTGGTTCTCACCACCTTGGTATTCTGTTTTTCAGTTTCTTCTTATTATTATAGCACAGTTTATGCCTCCATAGCCTTGAGAATTCTAGCAACTCTGGTAAACAGGCCTAGAGAGGGTTTGGCTGTAGCACATCATGGCCCAAACTACTCAGATACATCACTACAAAGGGTCTGCAAAGGGATGCAGTGGATTGTGCCTCTGGCCCAGTGTCAGGCTCATGGGTTTTGGTGAGCTGGCCCTCTTAGTTTACTGTGCCACAGATGCTCTTTCTGCTGCTTTGGCCACTTCAAGTTACATATTAAATACCTTTTCCTGTGAACGAGGGAATATTAACTTTCAGCTTGTCAGTAGGAACTACTGTGTGTGCAGCACTTCTGACCATTTTACCAGCTGGGAATATGGACCTGAGGACTCATTTCTGTCCATAGTTCATTGGCAGGTTACTGGCATACAAGGCTGTTATTATTAGTATTGTGAAGAAATTACTGAGCAATTGCTTTTGTTCCAAACCACAAACCACACAGTATGGATAGTGAAACATAAAGCCCATAGTGCCTATGCCTTAAAATATCTCTTTTCCCTGTTTATTTTTCCAGTGTCTTGGTATTTATTAAGTCAGTAGTTACGTTTATGAGAGACAGGTGAATTTAGAGTTTTCTGACCAGAAACCTGCCAATCCAGTGGAATGCTTCATCTTTTCCTCCCAGGAGATCTACTTCTAAATGCAGTCTGTGTAATTGCCTGTAGTATAGTTTGCTTGTATTTCTCTGGTAGAACTGCATAGTATTAAAAATCAACATGGAATGCATTGTATAAAGGCATAATTTGTAGCCACATTTTCTCCAGTAAGGACTGGATGCCAAACTACCAAGTATCAGAATTCAACTACACAACTACAGTTACAGCATGTGGGAAATCTTTCCAATGTCTCAGTGCTATTATTATAATATAGCAGGAGTACTATAGACAGCAAGTTTTGTCAAAGTTTCTAATGTGTTCTCCTGATAGTCTTCACTACAGTACTGCAAACTTCTTCTAAAGAGGAATTTATTTCCACCACTAAAAACTAAGAAAAAAAACCAAACCAACCCAACAACCTCCCCCACAAAAGCCAAACAAACATACCCAACAAAAACACAAGGAAAAAGGTAGACATTTCACTTACTATGTAGTATTTTATTATGTTCTATAAATGTTGCCTGAAGTATTGGTAAAAGAGCTTATGTGCATGTATTAATATATATAAATACTGCCAGAACTTTGTTTACTTAACTAGTTTATTGGGTAAAACAGAAAAAGGAAATAAATTGGCCCCATACTTTATAATAAGCAGAAACCAAGAAAAAACACAGAGATTATCTCAATTTGTTTATATAGTTGGCTTTACATAACACATTTTAAATTGTTTTGTTTTTCCTACTGGCAAGCTGATACTCAGCCTGAGGATCACCTCTTCTGGGGACATTACAAACTAGCACCATACAAGCCCTGATTTATCCCACGTCCCAGTTCTTACAGATTTTCAACAAGTCCTGTGTATATGATTAATCTCTGGAGACAGAAGGGCACAGAGGTTTGGACAGCCATGGTTTGCTTTTGGAAAACCTGCAGCGGGTTCTGATGTGCTCAGCACATGGGCAGCTTCCATGTTTCCTGATCAGGAGCTTCATTTGGACACGCAGACTTGCCTGAGCCATTCCCTTTCCCGTAAGAAGTGTCCTACTGGTAGCACTGTCTGTCATTTGTTTCTTCCGAAAGCCCTGCCAGTTACCCTGCCTGGGCATGTCACACCCTCCCCTTGCCAATGCTCTGAGAATGTGAACAGCTGCCACAGCAAGAGGGACACCATGGGCTGTCACTGGTTTAACACAGGAGAACGTGCAAGTTTGCTTCTCATTCTTGATGCTGCACACAAGACTACCCATTGCTGGCAGTAAATGTGGGTCTAGGAGAGTGAAACCACAACATCAAGCAGAACATCAACACCCTCTTTGTGTCATGTTGTTGGCCATGGTCTGTGTTGACCTGCACTGATTCAGAAGTACTTCCACAGAAGCATCCCTGAAAAGGTTTAGGATGAGGACATCAAGTGCACTCCTCAACTGTAGCAATCATGATGGTAAAAAACTTAAAACTGTGCTCAGAGCAGCTCTGCCACCAACTCTGTCTTACTGCTGTCATAAAGGAGAGGCAAGGTAGCAGGTCATGCCAGCAATTGAGTAGGAAGCTTTTCATCCTCCTTCGTTCTGGCTGGCATCAGATCTTTTCTGGGCAGTACTAGGTGCATGCAATCAGTTGAAGCCAACTGAAAAACAAGATCAGACTTGGTGACAGTTTGGACCACAACTTGCCATTACTGTGGCCAAGGAGTCAGGGGTTCTGGATCTCTTTGGGAAGTCTGGTCTCTGACAAATCCACTGTGCAACATCTGAAAAACATAATCTTGCCTTCCCAAAGCCTAAGATCTTTGTTTATTTTGCCTCCGTTTTTAGAATAACATCCTCAAATTTCACCTATTTCTGCTTCCCTCTCTCTGCTGATGCATGGCTAACTTGGCAGAGAACCATGGGCAGCCACTCTGAGACAGCTAAGATTCATTTTGCACAAGGCTTTGCAGGAAATTTTGAAAGGTAAAAACAAGACTTGAACTTTTCTCAGGTTTCAAAGGGTTAATTTTCTCCAGAAGAGCAGCTCCATCTCCTTGGCAGGGTGGATATGAGTTTGGAGAAAATACCCAGACAATGTAGTTCTTTTGTTTCCGTTCTACTCTTCACGAATTGCTAAATGGAGCCACCAGAGAGAAGTGTCTCTGAATTTCAAGCTGACACCCCAAAGTTACTTGTCTTAAAGCTTTCCTGTCTGTTCACATTTCCAGGGTGGATATCAGAGAGTTATTAGAGGCCATTTTTTCTGTAACTCTGGTAACATGTCTGCTCCATAACTTAAGGGAAAGCTAGAACTATATGAAGAATGAAAATCCTTCTAAACCCTAGAATTTTCCAGAGACATTTTGATCCCAGTTCTTGAAAACTTGAATATTAATGTGTTAATTTGTATTAATGCAAAAAGAAAAACACACAGTTTCAGATGGATCAATTCTTTCCAATTTACATTTTTCACACATCTTGCATATATCTATATGAAACACAAAAAACAAAGTAAAAAGCCATTGCCATAAAAAAAACCCGTAAGACTTTCATTCAAAGATGTCAAAATGAACTATTTTGACATTGCCAGAGCCTTTCAACCTTTTTTTTCCTCACATAAATGAAGTATGACTAAAAAAAGACAAGACTTCACAAAGTGTTTGAAGAGAACTGCACTATTTTAATAAAAACATGTTTGCTGGTGGTTTGATTATCAACTGTAATCAGAATAGAAGGGTTTGTTTTTGTTAAAATGAAATAAAAAAAGAAACTCTTAGGTAATTACAATATACAGCAGCACTCAGTTAACTGGCAGAGAGTGTATAACGGCATCTACTTCAGAATTTAGTTTTCAAACAGTCATTTATGTTATCCATCAGTCACTGATGTGCCACATACAAAAGATAAATTTTCTTGACATTCTTCAGCTCTGGCAGGTAGCAAACAAATATCTGAATTTTGAAAGCAATTTTTTAATAAGGAAAATTTTCTACTGCTGAGATTAGATACTTCACTGTGCTTTTTTTTATTTTTAGTTGATTTTATTGGAATTTTTTTATAGCAGTATGTGTAGCTTATTTCACAGAATTTGATGGAACTATGACAGTTGCCTGCATATTTGAAGAATAGGGATTTTACTAAATGAAGGACATCAATGCAGTTGCTCTAACAGGTAATTATGCTTCATGAACACTGGATTCCAATTAGAGAAGAACAAATCATTGGCAATAGCCATCTCCTTATACAGTAAATTAAAAACATAACTAATTGGCAAATGTCCTGTGATACTCTATTAAGTACGTAATCTTCTTCATCTTATTAGCCCTGTTATCATACCCATTTGCAAATTTGATTTAGAGATATAAAGGACATGAAGATCATTGGACCCACCTGCCCAGTTCTGGAAAACTTGTTTATTGTGAAAATAAAGAACTGAAAAATAAGTCTGTTTTTCCATACCATGAAACATCTTGAATATATGACACCTCATTGATGTAACTGACAGCAGTGTAATGTGTAAACAGTGGATTAGGATACTGTAATTATGGGGTTTTCATTGCATCAAAGCATATCTTAATGACAAGTCTTATTATGCAGCCTTTCTTTTACATATATTAAGTGTCTTTCAATGAAAAACAGAATTATAAAATACAGCAGTGCTCCACATTCAAATTCTAAAAACTACTGTTAATAAGGACAGACAAATATTAAGATCATATTAACATAATTTCTCCACACAGTAAAAATGTTCTTCACATTGAACCCTAGTTTGCTCCCTGCAGTTAAACAAATGAAAAAGACATTCGACACTGAAAAAAGGTATTTCTGGGGAAAATATAGTCATCTATTGAAAAATTAATAAAAAGCAGAAAGACATTTAAACTTTTTCTTGCCAATTCCAGTGGGGTTTTAATGGGTACTAAAGGGTATAGAAGAAGTATCAGCATAGTTTCTTCTACATCATGAGTGGTCTTCCATGACTATTGAATAAAAAACCATGTCCACTGTCACATAGGGGTGATATCCAAATAAGACTAATTTACAGGTTTACAGGAACACTCCCTTAAAAATGTGCTGAGATCATCTCCAAGTTAGGCCTAAATATGAAAAACTGTATCTAATTTCTCTACATGAAAATACAAGATATGGAATAGCAAGTTACGATGAAGGAAACATAGTAACTTGTTTCTTAGGTTTCCCAGTTAATCATCCTGCATATAAATACTAATTTCCAGTATTTTCTTATACTTCATTGATCTCTCTTTTCTGCAGCAATGATGGTTATCTTTGTTGTCTGGTGCTAAATTTATTTTAAAAAGTAGTGTAACTTTCTGTCAGTAATTCCCATCCAAATCCCTGCTGATATTAAACCTGGCACCAGTTCTCCACAGCTTTTTTGGACTAAACAACTACTAAACTTTGAAAATATTTAAATAATACTGAAAGATGTGTTTGTTAACCGTGGTGCCCCTTCTACTTCCTAAATGTTATCCATGTCTTTCTGCAAACACACCAAGTGACTCGCTCATAACCCACCCTAACCCCCTCCACCAGAAAAGCACTAATGCCACCACACGCTGGCCGGCGTCCCGGCTAGCTGGTGTCTGTCACAGAATCCCACGATCACGCAGGCAGCGTGCGGGGACCGACGGCGGCTGAGGACGCCGACTGCTGGTCCTTCCGTGGGCTTAAGGGGATCACGAGCACAAACACAGTCAAGATGAGGGTAAAGGAGCCGAGGAGCCCATCGGTCTGAAGTTGCAGGCAGGTTTATTGATGGGTCTGGGGTACAAAGGCAGCCCCGCCTGAAGGGTTCAGAGACCAAAGCAGGCCGGAACACCTCCGTGCAGAGGTTTAAAAGGGGGTGGAATCAGGGGGTGGGTACAGTTCAAGGACCAATGAGGTAGCTTCAGGGGAGGAGAAAGAGGAGGGGTTCACAATGCAGGGTCCAATGAGGGATAAAGGGGAGGAGGAAGGGGACAAATACACCAATGGGGAACCGAATAACGAAGAACCTTCTAGAAAAAGGGGAGGGGTTACATTTGACAAGCAGGTTAAGGAGGGAGGGGCCACAATGATTAAAGTGGAACATTCAAGAACAAAGGGTGGGGTTACAATGAGAGGGGAATTGGGGTGGCTATAACTTGGGGGAAAATGAAAATACAACACAACACTGCTGTCTGCAAAGGATGGGAGGCTGTGGGCAGGGCTGTGGGCAGAGCTCCCTGCCTTCACCACCGCTGAGTTACTGGAAATGTAGGCATCACTTATTTTCAAGCCCAGAAGAAAGGACAGCATTTACAGAAGCCCATCTTCCTCGTTCTCCTCCTCCTTTCTTCTCCCTCCTTCTAATTTTCTCCTATTTCTATATTTAGAAAGAGGGCATCTCATTTCTGAGGAGCCTGGTGGCCCAGGAGTGGCAGAATACATGGGTATACTCCCTGCTTTGATTGGGACAGGGAAATGCAGTGGTGAGGACTCCATTTAGATCCTGACTGCCAGCCACATCATGCTGGAGGTGGGGGAGGACCTGGCTTGGGACCTGGCTTTGCGTGATGAGCTGACAGCTGTGTTTTCTTTTTCTGCAGAAGGAAAGAGAAAGGGAAAAAGGTGTTGTGTCATCTGAGAGAGCCTCTCTGTCATCTCCACCTGGGAACGGTGTCCTTTGCCTGCTGCCAATGTGCTGCAAACCAGCACTACAGATAAGGATTGCCAGAGAGGTAATTTATTGGCAGCATGTTCTCAATTAGGCCTTCAGTGAAATATCTCTGAGAGCCAAGTTCCCTAAATTCCTCTGTCTACATGGACAGTTCTTGCTCTTTCTAGAACTGCTGCTGTCTGGGGAGGTGCTGTGAAGCACCCTGAGCCTCCCAGGTCTTTGCGCTGAGAATGGCAGTGATTTAATGAAGAAGTCCAAATGGATGCAGAAGTGGAAAGGGATGAGGAGAACCAGAGAGAGAATGTGCCTGTCTCTGCATGACCTGCCATTACCTTGCAGACGTTCTGCGGCCTCCATGAAGCAATGAGCTTGGGAAGGCTGCTCCTCTGCAGCTTCTGCTTAGAGGTTGGATGCTGTCCCTGTGCACACTAGGGAATAAGCCACCCATCTGATAACAGTGGCATCTAAAAGGTCCATTGCCTGGGGATAGCATCTACCTGCAGTAGGCATGAGAAAAAATACCAGTTTGTGATGTATCACTCAACTTTTTAAATCATTGAACAATAATCAGCACTGATTCAAAGGCTGATTTTGACAGTTTTCTAGAATTACGTAATGCTTTTACATCTCATATATATACATGTATGTAGTAGATACATTAGTATGATATACCTTAGGTATAGTGTGTGTACACATTATTATATACATAACACATGCACACGCACATTAGCATTCTTGTTAAAAATATGTACAGCCTTTTTATTTATAACGAAGGGAGAGTATGATCAAATACCAGACCCTGAGAAACCCACATGCCAAGGGAATGCCATGTAATCCGCCATCCCTGCTCTACAGCAGGTAGCTTTGAGGGACTACCAGAGAAACCTCATGACAGTGAATAAAACTGACTATGCAAATTGTGAGTTTTCTTCCTAGGGGGAGTTCAGTCTGCTTACTTGAAGCACAGGGTCTTCAACACACCATATTTCTGGGTTTGTTGTTCCAATTTCTTTTGCTCCGTATTCTGCATTGCAAATCTTTTGTTTAGAGCAGGTAGTGAAGGCTACAGACAGCCCCTGCAGACGTCAAGCCAGTGAGCTGGTAGCAGATAAAGGCACTGTCTTCTCCAGAAATAGCAGCCAGGTAAAAACTGACTTTTCCTCAAAGCTTTTCATGCTTCTCTTGAATTGATTCCAGATGCCAGGCTAGCTCCAAATCAGGATGCAGAGACTTCCAACTGGAAAAACAAGCAGAAGAGGACAGCCTCATATCCTCACATTCCCAGTCAACTCTTTTATTTGTTTCTTTTCTATTGACAAGCCATCCCCAGCTGGGTGTATCTGGGTGTATCATTTTCTACCAGACAGAATCCTGTGTGACTGTCTTAGGCCTTGTCCTGCCCTTGCTACAGGGACAGGACTGCTGCATTTTCATTTCTTATGAGAAAAAAATGGTGTACTCGATTTGTATTTTCCTTTTTGACCAAGAAAGCATCTGGGATGCATTGTTCCAATCTGCAATTTTTATTTAAACCCTTTATTTTCATGGATACTCAGAAAATATCAGATGTCAGACTGTTTAATCACTCAATGCATTTTACTGTTTTCTCTGGATTTTGAACATCTATTTGTTAGAGCTTATTTGTGCAAGGACAATTCTCATTTTTTATATCATGAAGGTATAGCTTCCATTATTAATGACTGAAGACTCTGGTTGTCTTCATTAATGATGATTAAGCCCTTACTTCATGGACTATTTCAATAATTTTAGAACAAAGAAGTGCTCAATATAGGAATTCTTCTTTCTCCTGAACTGAACAGCAAAATAGCAATCTGTTTCAAGAGGTGAGATTTCATCCAGAGTGGCAAAAGAGTAAAATGTTCTGGTCCTAAGATATAAGAATATATTTCATGCTAAAATATTTGAAGTTTATGATTACTTAAGTCCTATTCTGGTGACTTCTTATGAGGAAGAACTAAAATTTTACTTAAAATAGGGAATTACTGTAAGGGATAGATTAATATATTTTTTGAGGGGGATGTGTTACATCTGTAAAGAAATTACAGCTTGTCAGAGTTGCCCTCCAGCTCCCATGGCAGCAAAAATGTCAGCTACCCAAAAGGTGCCTGCATCAGCAGAAGTGGGAAACATTGCAGGATCCATAACACACAGAGCTCTGTAGCAGGATTACTATGGTAGATTGAGGAATCTAACCTTGCAATATTTATTTAAAGAATGATATAGATTACTTTTTTCCCTTCTTAGCTTTATTTTCCTTTTCTTTCTCCACGGTACCTTCAAGTCATTTAGAAATAACTTAGTGCTGGGAATTTTTTATGGTTTTTGCTTAAACAAAATACGTCTTCATAGCTTTTCTACCTAAAGTAATTACAAGTGGTTTCAAAATAACTCTACAATATCTGTTCTGAAGGAAAAAAAATTACCTAAGGAAACTTTTTTAGCAGACTTTAAAGTGTCCTCTGAATACTATTACTATACAACCTCTATTAATTTTCTGTAAGCATGTCAGATGTTTCCTCTCTTCTGTGTTTTAGGTGGTTATCAGACTTCAGACTGATAACTAAATTAAGAAGAATTAGGTATTTTTAATAATTTTGGGGTAAAAAATTGAGTGTAACTCAAAGAAGAGAGGTTAATTGTATAAAATATAAATAAGTGCTATTAAAAAAGGAAAATGATATGACAGTTCTTATAGAAGTCATGAAGATGAGATCAGTCTTCAAAGGGTATTTGTTTTCACCAAGATATTCTACTGCTGGTTAAAATAGGTATCTAAAGCTAAAGCTGTGCTGCCACAATAGCTTGCTTGTTTTCCACTAAGAAACTCTCCACAGATTGAATTGATAGAAGCTGATGTGCATTTATTTTCCCAGGACTGTGGCTGACTAACGTATTAAATTTAGAGTGTTTTTCCTGACCTAGGTGGTACTATAGGTCTTTTCATGGAGTGAAATTGCAGATGAACTTGGCTGACCATTTCACCCTGACATTTAGAAACAGAAATCTGCGTTTGGAAGTTTTGCTGCCACTACAAAAACCTGAAGTAGGCAATCATCCCTCTTGAGATGAAGAATAGGGTTATGATACCTATTCCTGAAACCTCTTTAGGAGCTAAGTGTTGTGTTGTTACTAAACACATAGTACTTGTATTGCACCCAGATCATCAAGTACAAAAAATAATCATAAATCCTATCTGTTACTGAGTTTTGCCATTTCTCCTCATACCTGTATACAGATACCTGTATATAAATACACTCTTTTCAGTAATTCTGAAAATTACTCTGAAAGACAATTTGGTACCTACAAGAGTACAGACATGAGCTGACATTAATCTGGCCTCACAGTGTAAAGAAATTTCAACTATTGCCAAGTATCAGCAACTTAAGAACTTGATTAGTCCCGCAAGAAGGGGTGGACCATCCAAACTACTTATTAGAACAGGAGTTTAAAACCTGTCTTATTTTTTTCTTATAATTTTGGGAGGGAACTTACTTTAGATGTTTTTCAAGAGAATTTTAATATTTCTCTTTCCTCTTTGACTGTAACTCTCCTTTCTCCTGCCTTGCTCTTCAAACCCACATCATCCTGTCGTTCTTTCATCTACTTTTGAATAGTACCATCTGACAGAAAAACATCCAGTAAAGGTCACAACAGAGTCAGTGCGATCTTTGGGAGTGATGCAGGACAAATCACTGTCTTTGTGCTTAAGGGTGCACTGTCAGAATCTCCTGAGTTCTTCAACACCACTTGCAGGGGTGGCAGTGAATGGTGGGTGCCAAACATCATGGGCAGCCACAGGAAAGGGACTTCAGCTCTGTCAAGGCCAGTAGTTTCTGCAGTTCTGCCCATGTACATTTGTGTGCGAGGCACTAAGAGCTCTCACCTTAGCCATGTTGTAAAGGATCCCCTTTCCTGCAATTCCTTCCCTTTCCCTCCATGAAGTAAGTCACACTCTTGGTGCATTAAAGAAAAAAGCCATCCAAGTCTGATTCTTTACAACTAGTTTTATTAGCTATTAATCATTGTTAGGAGGCCATTCACACCTTTCCAGAAAAAAATTCCAGAACACAGAAAACACAAGAATAATGCTTTTCAGAATTTATTCTGCTACATAAATGTTTATTGAATAATATCTTCCCATTGCTACTTTTGTGATAACTTGACATTCCTGAAATGTGCTGCATATTGATAGATGGGAGTGATGTTTAAAAGCAGTTTACAACATTCCCCTAGGAGAAAAATTAAGCTGTTAAAAATTATTTAGTCTGTTCACTTTTTTTAAAGGCCTTTGCTATGGAAATAGAATAAATTGGTTAGTTCTTTGGGAATAAAATTGTTTGTTGGGACATTATCTTCAGCATCTTAGTAATAATTATAGCTTTAAAACACATATCTGATATATATTTAGTCAGATATGGCAGTGGCTTACAACAATTAAGATGTGGATATATTTTAGAGGCTCCAAGTAGTTAACATGGTTCTGACCCTAACTATTCCTCATTTTAAGATAGAATGCATAATGAAAATGTCCAGATGTGATCCTCTCCCATCTCAACCAGTTCTTCAAATTGCATCAAAATTCAAGTTTCAGTAAAAAGTGATATTTGAAGTTTTAATAATCATTGAGTTTTGGATTGTTAGCATACAAATCTTGGCAGGCCTACCTGGGTATCCCTAGCATCCTGAAGAGCAGAGTGTGCTTGTGGTGAGTCTGTGCCTGCCCCACAACGTTTCCACCTCCTGTGTCTGGTGCATGCCCTGCCCTCAGCTCTCGGCGGTGCTGTGTGAACCCTGTAACTGCGCCAAGGGCACTGTCACACTCTGCTCAGCACATGTGGCAGTGAGGCATTGCCAGCCAGCCCTGCCCCAGGGCTTCCACTGTCATGTGGCCAGAGGCCAGACCTCTTCCTTCCTGGAAGTGCCAGTGCACCCCCAGCTCTGTTTCCCAGGGACAGGGCTGCTGCTGAGCTGCAGGAGAAGTGTGGGAACCCATGATAGGCAGGACCAAGAAGGACATGGAGCCATGCTCTGCTATGGGACCTTGCATGGTGGGCTCTTGGTGCAAGGCTTTTGTATAGCTCTGGCTCATTTTACAGCCCACCTGACTCCCAGCGAGTAAATGCACAGGAAAATCCACTTTGTTTGAACAGAGGACAACTGTGCACTGCCTTTGCCTCTGGCTGAGGAGAGATTTTTTTCTGACCCCAGTGTGACATAGGAGGTAAACTGCTGTGCTGGTTTTGCATGGCCTGGTTTTGGTAGTGAGGGAGCCACAGAGGTGGCTTCTGTGAGAAGCGCTAGCAGTTTTCACCATGTCCAGCAGGAGATGGACATGCTGCTGACCAAGGCTGGACCAATTAGAGAGTTGGTAATGCCTCTGTGATAACATATTTAAGAGGAAAATCAAAAGAAAGTGGGCACGTGCAGTTTTTTTCTAGTCAGAGAAGAGGAGGAGGTGAGAACACGTGAGGGAAACAACATGGAGGCACCAAGGTCAGTGGAGAAGGAGGGGAGGAGGTGCTCCAGGTGCTGGAGCTGATATTCCTCTGCAGGCCGTGGTGGGACCATGGTGAAGCAGCTGTGCCCCCGCAGCCTGTGGGGATCCACGGGGGATGCAGAGATCCTCCCATGGGGGAGGTGCCCATGCCGGAGCAGGTGGATACCTGGAGGAGGCTGTGGTCCAGTGGAAGACCCAGTGGAGGGAGGGGGCCCCTGCTTCCAGGCTGGAGCAGCCTGTCCTTGGAGGACTGCCCCCTGTGGAAGAGTGACCCACGTAGCAGCAGGTTTGGGAGGACTGTGTGCCCGTGGGAGGGACTCACATTTACAGCAGGTGTGATTTGGCTGCTGCTCGTGAGAGTGAACCCATGGTGGAGAAGTTCATGGAGAACTGGCTCCGGCGGGAGGGACCCCACGGTCTCACAGGGGAAGGACTCCTCTCCCAGAGCAGCAGAAGAAAATCTCAGTGATGAACTGACCAAACCCCCATGCCCAGTCTCCCTGTGCTGTCAGTGGGAAGGAGGGAAGGGCTGGGGGGCAGAAGGTGTTTTAATGGCTTACTTTACTCCTCATTATCGTCCTCTGATTCTGTCAGTAATAAATTCACTTTGTACCTTTAAGCTGAGCCTGTTTTGCCCTTGAAGTGTTTTCTCCCAGTCCTTATCTCTACTCATGAGCCTTTGTTAATTTTTTTTCTCTCCTCTGCCCTGCTGGGACAGGGAAGGGTGAGTGAGCGGCTTTCATGAGTGCCTGGTGTTTGGCCAGTGTCAAACCACGACAATTGCATATTCCTTATGAAAATTAAAAATAAACGTGGGGTGATGTGCAGCCTCGGATAGTGTGCCTCCAGCTGCTGGTTTCAATGGAGCCCTGCTGGCTATAATGCAAGCCTGGTGCCTAGCTCACACGTAAACACCTGTGTTTAGCTACCTAACTTCAGGTGTCTTAAACCCACCTCCTTGAGGTGGGAATCAGTTACCTGAACATAGACATTGAGTGTTACTGCAAAGGTCATAGAGCTGAAATGCCCGAGGACGTTTGAGTCATCTGAGCCATCTGCTATCTCAAATTGCATTAGCAGCTTGTACTTCAGTATCATTCTCTGTCTCCCGTCCAAAGTTTCAGACATGAGGGGTACAAATCCTTTCTTGTCCATCCCACCAGTCTCTCAGACAAACTGGAGTCTCTTTGGGTTCATCCTAAGTTCAAAATAAATCACATGCATAAAATCTAAGATGGATCACAGTCACTGAAAAGAATTCTAAAGATGAAGAAAATTAACACAGTATCAGGAAAACTTCAAGTTTCATTTTTAGGGGTGAAAATAGACAAAATTCTGATAGAGAATAATGCCTTTGGGAATAAAGAAATTTTACAACTTAAAAATTTCGACAAGGCCTCAATGGCAAATACACTAGGGAAGAAATTTATATTAAAGTCATAAATAAGAGTCTCTAACTGCTAGAAGTGACAGAAAAGAAAAAGCTGCAACTTCAAGGCTTTATAGTTAGAGTAGCTTTCTGTACTTGGGGAATGTAGAATATTTTCAGTATAAACAAGGAAAAAATGGATTTAAATCCTGGGAAAAAGAATTCTTGGTGAGCTACCCAACTCAAAATTATACATGTCAAACATTGTTTTGAAATATTCTTCATCTATGTATACAACTCCAGTAATGGCAAAAAACATAAATAAAATAAAATAAAATAAAATAAAATAAAATAAAATAAAATAAAATAAAATAAAATAAAATGACCTCTTATGGTTGCTAAGAGAGAATACATACTTGTGACAGAATCCAGGATTGGCAATGAGTATTTTACAGGCTAGTGATCAATATGCTTATCTACCTGAGGGAGAGCCTAAATATTGCTGTAATTTTATTTAATACTTAAAATTCATCACACTTGGCATCCTTGTATCCCTTTATCTGTTGGGGTGCTCTAATTCACCAGGGAGAAGAACTTAATTCTCATTATGTCTCTGCACTACTGTGAATTGATTTCTTCCAGGTAAGTGGAACAAGACTCATAGGAAATACAAATATTTCCACCCTGCCCTGTGCAGTTGAGTGTGATGGTCTCAGGTGCAAGTCATATTTCTCTCACAGATGTCCAATACCCGGGGTAATCACAGGAGTGCTGAACAAGTGAGGGTGATGACAACTAAGGGGTCTGAATCTGCTATCTTGACACATATTTTGGGAAGCCAAATCGGTGAAGTATTGCTCAGATAGGCATGCTCAGCCCGAGTGCACCTCATGCAGAGGTCTAGTGGGGTGGGTTTAAGAAGAAGGCATCAGCTGTTCAGCACATTGGGGCAGAGTGCTCCCAGGAACATGTGATATCTAATCCAGGATAAAGTTTTGAACAGTGGTTTTGAGGCTCTAAATTATAGAGATATTTGTAAAACTCCTTTGTGATTGCAGTTCCTGGACTCCTTTTTTAGAGGTAAAAAATAGATTCTGCATGAAACAGTATTTTTGTTTAAATGCAAAGTGCCAGATTCACTAGTGGTGACAGCTGGCTCAGCTCCACTGCGTATGAGGACAATGAGGTTATCCAGCCAACAAGAGCACTCAGAAATTTTGGGAGGGGAGAATGTCTCACCCTCTGGTCTTTGCATTAATTTGTGTGGCAGGGATTTGAGATGTTTCCAAAGACCATGCCATGCTCCTCAGAAAGGAGCAAAATGACTCCACAGAAGATGAAAATAGACAAAACAGTCAATCAAACCTCAAGAGCACATTGTGCCAAGATGCTGCCCAAAGCTGCAATTAGAGCAAACAGGGGTTTTTAAAACAGGCAGATGTTGAAACAATAATACATTGAGAGGAGGCTGTGGCAGTTCACAATCAGCCACTGACTCTGTACCTGTGGCTCGGAAAACTGGCTGATGTATGAAACAGAAACAGTTAATTTCCAAGGGAGATATGCAGAAAAAATCAAACACTCTCTAATGAAGCAAACCAAGTGCAGGCAGCCATACCAGTGCGTAGGACATGGTATCTGGGAGCCATCTGTGCCCAGAGCTCCCAGCTGGACTATCTACAGTGCAGCCCTGCAGTGCAGTGACAGCCCCAGACCTGCACGTGCCAGGGAATGCTCCAGCCTGGGACACCTTGGAGTGTGCTGCAGTTGCTGAACATCACTCCCAAGGAAGCTGTGAGGGTGTTTGCAGAACATGAAATTCAGATTGGTAAAGGGTGTCAGGTTGCAAAGTTCTTATTTAGTGGTTAAACTCAGGGTAGGAAGGTTTTTCTCTACTAATAGATGCTGTGGAGAGTTAGAGTATCTTAGTATCTTCTGCTCCTAGTGTTGTTCAATGCTCATTTTTCTCCAAAAGCCAGAGGAGGGTTTTGGTCCCAGTGCAGGTCTGCTGTATGGAAGTGGTCTTTGTGGGTCTGTGTGGGAAAACTGACTGACGTGAGCACTCTGAAGAAAAGCTCCCAGCCTGAATAAGAAGAGTTGCTTTACTGAAGTCAAGGAGAAGCACCAATAAAAATTAAATATAAATGTCTTCAGGGTAAGAGTGGAAACATATAGCTTGCCCAAAGAAGCTTTGAATGCCCCATTATTTCCTTACAATACCTGGAGGGAACCTACAGGAAAGATGGGGCAAGATTATTTACAAGAGCATTTAGTGACAGGACAAGGGAGAATGGGTCTAAATTGCAAGAGAGTAGGTTTAAATGAAGATATTAGGAAAAAGTTTTTTACTGCGAGAGTGGTCACGCATTGGAACATGTTGCCCACACTTGGCAGTTGTGGATGTCTCACTCCTGGAGGTGCTCAAGGCCAGGCTGGATGGGTCTCTGAGCACCCTGGTCTAGTTGAAGGTGTCCCTACCCATGGCAGGGGCTTGGAACTAGATGATCTTCAAAGACCCCTTCCAACCCAAGCCATTCGATGATTCTGTGATCATTGGACATGTTCAAGGTCACACTGGATGGGGTCTTGGTCAACCTAATGTATTGAAAGATGACCCTGCTCATGGCAGGGGAGGTTGGACTAGATAACCTTTAAAGGTTCCTTCTAACTGTAATTCCGTATTTCAAGTCAACATGCGTAGCTGTATGAAGAGGCAAATTGTGGTGCTGAGTGATAGAAAATACATGACTGCCCTTCCGAAGTAGAAACTGATTCATATTCTCTGCTAAGATGCTAAGGTGAGAGAGTGGGTCATTTAGGTCAGCATTGCAGGAGAAAGCAGGCAACAAATATATTCTTTTCATGTTCCCACACAGGAAACATTCTTTCAGCATCACTTGGTAAGTCAAAATTTAATTTTCTTTCTATCTTGCAGTCTTAGACAAAGAAGATTATTGAAATATAATTTTAAGGGACAGTAAAAAGAGACAGCAGGTTCCTGTCAATTCTTGAACAGTTCATAGACTAAAACAATTTCTACTAAAAATCAGCCCTTTCTTTAAACATGTTTCCTCATAGATGTCAGAGTCTGAAGTCTGGTATTAGTCATATTTCGAATTTCTGAAGTTGGTTATTTTAGGAAAGTCTGAGCAATAGTAATTGAGAGAAATCAGGAAAGCTAAAATTATGTACAGTCAGTGCAGTGTAGTACCACATTCATTTCATATGTGTTATAGAAACAATAGTGTAGCTATTGATTTTGCATAATTTCACTTTGACATTTTCCTCTGCTGTTTCTTGTCTTTATCTGCATATGATGATGAAACTTCAGAGAAACAGGTTTCAATACACTAAGAAGTAAAAAGAAGTAAAAATAGTTGAACAAAGGTTGACAGCTGAAGGTTGCAGCTTGGAAGGTATGTGGCACTAACAAGACTACATAATAAATGATAAATTTGAATTTACATGCAAGACAGAATGCCTCAGGACACTTGTGAAGGTCCCAAAATTAACCTCTGAACAAAGTCATTAGATTTCCACAAAGAAAGGGGCCTACCTGACCAGAATGATATTCTTTAGGACACCTAAGCCCAGTAAGATATGTAAAAAAGAGTGACCCAGGATAGAAAAGTTTATAAGAGCTCAAAATAACATTCCACAAGGAAATAACACAAAAAGCTGTGTATCCTTTGCCAAAGAGCACTGCTATCACTGGAGATGGCAGGGGAGCCTGCTTTGTCAAACACATTCCAAGATTCTGTTCAAAGGAGAAGGAAATCCACATCTATCTTCTATGTACTCCACTAGAAAAATCCCAGCAATCCCACAAAACTTCCTAGGTCTGAGGCAAGAAGATAGGGAAGTAGGCTCTTTGATTCAGAACCACGCGGCAAAAAGAAGAATCAACAACTGTCCAGGCAGGTGCAATCCAGTGCAGAAAAAGGACCCTTCATTTAGACGTCAACTCCAAGATGCTATATATTTACACTAAAACTCTCATATCTAGAAACAAGGGGAAGATTTAGAGAAATGGTAAATATTAGGGTTTTTTTTTTCTGTGCTTAGTGAACCAGACTGTAGTAAATTGGTATCTTGATAGAGACAAAACACTCATTCTGGCCCTTAAAAGAAGGAAGAGATTAAAAGGGTTGATGAGATTTCAGTCATGAGTTGCTATGATGATAAATGCAAAACAAGTTTGTTCACTGATGGCTCTAAGAAAAGCATTGCACAATGGTGTGGCTAAAACTTAAAAACCCCAATAGAATAATCATCATAGGAATGAAGTAAAACCAAGCTTCCAATAAATGAAAATAAAGAAAGTGGCTTTGGTCTCAGTCCATGAGTGAAAAATGTTTCATGTTTTTATTTATGGGAGGCCACTATTAGCTGACACTGACCATAAACCACATGTTGACAGTGCCAAAAGGGGCCTGGAAAACCATTCTGCTGCTGCTAAGAATAGAGCTTTTTTTTTTTTTCAGCTACAAATGTACGATTTGCAAATTGAACGCCAAGTGGGGAAAGAATTAGTGGTTGCAGACACACTCAGAGCATTTTTACAGTGCAATGAAGCTGAGTCAAGAGGTATGTTATGTCCTGTGAATCTGATTAAAAATGTGGTCTGCTTTCAGGTGAAAATGAGGACTATTATTCCTGGCACTATTGTTAGGAACAAGATCCTACAAAAAATAGTTCTGGAGAATCAGAACAGTGTATTCCTAGACCTTATTGTAAGGCAAGGCTTTCAGTATGGTTGAGATTTTATTTGAAAGCACCAAGATAATGAATGCCAAGCTATTACAGAAAAAAGAAATGCTTCAAAGGATTGGTATAAGGATGATTTACAGAATCAAAAACCTGAGAGCAGGGCAAAACTTTAATGTTGACCTAAAAAGAACAGTTGCTTTCATTAAGGCTATTTGACTTACAAAAACTACAAAGAATACATATACAGCAAGGTGTCTGAAAGACCCAGTGCTTACAATAGAAGAATACATGTCCCATTAAGGAAATACAGGTAAATATAATTGTTTATGACAAGGGGTTTTTTGTAGTCGTTCTGCCTTCTCTGAGACTGCAATACTAGACAGTAACCATGCTCGAACAAATGATCATATACGTCTATTTTTGTGGAATATATTATTCATGGTCTGACTACAGCATACTTTTCAATAGACATGAGTTTGCAGTGAAATTTGACTTTTAAAATATAATTAACTAGCTCAAATTATCTCTAGCCTAAGTAGTTGGAATAAGTTAGTGACAAAAATTTTGATGAGATGGTTACTCAGGATAGGTACATATGATAAAGATGCAGATAAAGCATTTAAACACCAAAAGCATGGCCAAAAATGATTTACTCTGAAGAAGGCAGCTGCAGGCAGGCCACAAATACATCATGATGAGGTAGCAGAACCAAAGCACAACAAAGCCAGAAAGAGTGGATGAAGCACTGCCTTAGAAAACTGGGGCATTGCTATGGGAAAGCCACAGGTCTAGCAAAATTGAAAATTGCAGATAAATTTTAATGTAGATGAATGTAAATGCATGGAGAAAAACAACTCTAATTAGATATTATCTACTAAAAGACTCTACCTAGATCAGTTCTTACATCTCAGGAGATGGATCATGGAAGAAATGTGAATTTTTCCAGAAGGCTGTCTGCTCAGTAGATAAAACAAAACATTACACATTATTAGAAAAGGGAAAAAAATAATTAAAAAAAAAAAAAAAAAAAAAGAGAAAACATGCTATGCTACTGTCTGTACATATCTTAAGCATCACACACAGTCCTGTCTTCCCAGCCCATGGATATGTCTAAGAGAATAAACAGTAGGAGATGGCAAAGATGAGTGGGAGTATGAAACAGCTGCTTTATAAGTAGATAGATTAGCATGCTTTAGCACAGAAGAAAGACTCCTTAGGTGAATATTTTAAGAGTACATGAAATCATAAGCATCATGGAGGACATGAAGAGGGAGTGATTATTCACTAGTCACAACACAGGAATAAACAAATGAACTTAAGCAGCAACTTTAAAGCAAAGAGATGCAGTCAAAAATGTGTTGTGGAATGATTGCTACAGGATGTTATGGAATCCAGAAAGGTAAATTGGTTCAAATTGACTGATAAGTGTGTGGGTAAAAAGACCATTAAGAATCATAAAGTCTCAGGTATAAACACTGACAGCTGCCATGTTGCAGGAAGCTGGTGCAGCAAAGGTGCAGCAAGGGTAGCATGACCTTATGATACCCTTTTCCCACCATCATTTACTGAGAATACAGATGGGACTATGGACTGTGTAGACACCTTACTTCAGCCTGAGCATAACTCCACACAGGTCCTGAGTAGGGGTAGTGTTCAGGATCTATGCTTCAGAATATATGTAGAAACCCCCCAAAAACCCATGAGGAGTCTAAAGACCACAAATAAGAGATTTCTGAGCATATTTTAAAAGCAGGACAGAAAGAAAGAGCTGTAATGAAAGCAAGCACTGCTCATTTTGTTGTCTGTAGACAGTTTATTGAAATGTCAGATTCAGAGATAAAAAGTCACAGAATCCCAGAATCACTGACCATTTGAGGCTGGACGGCACCTCTGGAGATCATCGAGTCCCTGCTTTACAGCAGTGTCAGCTACAGCCCATTGCCTGGGATTGTGTCCATTTGGCTTTTGAACATCTTCACGGCACCCATGTGCTGCTGGCAAGGACCACATCTAAACTGGGCCCCTGGTGAGAGGCCCCTGGTGACTCTAAAAAACCCAGAGACAGAATTACATCCACCCTTAAAAGCTAAATCTGATGTGTCAGGCATACATGCTCCTGGGGAGCTGCAGTCCATGCCCTGCCACGTCACTCCCACTGCAGAGGATATGGATCTCTGTTCTGAGCAGAGATATTGGACTCCTCTGTGTGTTCTCCTTCAAAACCTACTGTGTCTGGGAGCAGACTAATCAAATTAGTAAACCATCACTTATTTTTAGTTTTGTTCTGGTCTTGTAAGCAGAGTGTCAACTTTTGGCAGCTCTCCTTCCCAGCAGATGTATGAGCTGCACTCTGTTTTCCAAAACAGCTGGAAATGTAATTAAGTCAAGATGCTATGAACATCCTCACAGATTAGAAGAGAAAACTCAAGTCCCTTCCATTCTCTTTCTACAGTATCATAATCTCCTTAAGGCTCACAAGAGTTCACCTCTTTATTCAGAAGAGCACAAGGGCCTAGGACTCTCTGTTTAACAATGTTCTTAGTTGTTTAATTGTAGAAATATAAAATATACAGTTGTCCTAAAAATTTCTTATTCTGTCCTTCAATTTCCTACTTATAAAATAAGCATAATAAACTTCCAGCCCACCTGGTATCTGAAGTTATGAAATTGTGAAAACAAATCATGTAACCTAAGTATTACAGCTTTGTTCAGTTTGAGCTGCCCAACGTAAATGGGTCAGTTTCTAATTTGAAAATGTTTTGCAGGAACATTTTTTTTTGTTTGTTTTCCTAACCAGAAATTAAAAATACAGGACTATTCTATGCAATTTAGTGTAATGCAAATTCCAATTCTTGCACAAGTCTTAGAGTCAATACTGCTAGAATTAATGATAATGAGAAGAACCTTCTTAGGAGGCTAATTTTAAGAGTGTACTGTAAACAAAGAATAAGGGCGCATGCTGAACAATCTAGGATAAAAATTTAATAAGTTCCTACCCTTTAAGTAAGATGCCATCCATCCTTTTCGGTAAATGAGGATGAAATCTTAAGAAAGAAGTGGAATTTTTCAGGTAATTAGACACTCTATGGGAGCACATGCCATATGCATATACAAGAGGAAACTAAAATACAGTTGCGAAGGAAACTTTAATTAAGTTTCCTAGAGTTATATAAGAAAAATATTAAGGGGATCCTACAAACAGCCTTCTAGGACCTATGACAAGGTGATCAAGAAGACAGAGACAGGCAAAGAGAGAATGAACCTCAATTGCAACAGGACAGCATTCAAAGCATGGAAATAGAAACTTTAACAATGTGAGAATGGCCCAGCAGTGGAGCAGGTTTCTGGGGGACTGCACATTTTCAGGACCTAACTGGATAAAACCATGAGTAACTTGGTGTGACCTCTTAGCTGACCCTGCTTTGAACAAGAGGTTGGATTAGCAACCTCCTGGAGTTTCTTCCCGCCTGGATTATCCTCTAACTCTGTGAATTTGCCTTTTTCTTCCGTTAGACTGCTTGACTTTGTAAACCTATTATTCTTTATGCACAGGAGGATTGCAAAGCTATTTGTGATTCCTCCTCAACCTAAACTCCTTTCAGTGAAAAACCTTCACCAGCCAATGGCCATCTGAAATAAAGTGATCACTCTGATTTCCAAGTGCTCTTTGCAGATCCTGCTTGGCAATATAAAATAAATGTTCATAGTGATCCCTGCCACTATGGATTGCTGGGGAATGGCCCTTTCCACTGAAGTTTTCAAAGATGTCATATAACACTATCAAAATGGATTATTTTCTTTCCAGCCTCTGCCTCTAAATTTGAATGTGCAACTAACTGTGCTAACTGTGGAAGAAATTAGGACCAGGCCAATTATAGCTCCAGCATTTTGTTTTATAAAGCTATATATTTAGGACAGTCCAGTGATATTAAAACATGTGATATCACAAACCTCCCCTCAGTCCCATGGCAAGGTAGCACCCCCTAGCTTCACTAACAGTGAAAGGGCTAAAAGGATCAGGAAAAAAAATAGCTCTACAGGATACTTTTGCTTCGGGAAGAAGAAAACCATCATCTCCCCTTTCCTATTTTTATAGTGAAAGAGACCTTGGGGATGAAGGAGACGTCAAGACCAGGGTGTTCCCACTGAAACTGAACTTGGAGAGATTTTTAAAGATCATCTGGGTAGAATTTACTCCCTCTCAACACTAGCTGGGTAGATTTTTTTTTTCCTAGTGAATATTAATTGGTGAAACTAGGATTTCAATCTGCCCTAATTTAAGTAACAAATTAAGTACAGCTGTATTAAAAAGTTTTAATAACATTTCCCAGTCACAGAAGAGCTCAAAAACCAAAGCTTGTCAGGACTTTTCAGGAATACTCAGGATACTAGAGATGCAAATTAAATTCCATTTTCTTCCTGAGGGAACTGAAACCTGCCCTCTTACTTTCTTGGTGTAAAGTAACCAAACAATTTGCCCTCATTCACACTGTGATATAAAGAATATACGTTTATCTTTATTTCTAATGGAATGCAAGAATATCAACAGGGATTAGAGAGAAAGCTCAAACTAGAACTGTCCTACTAGGCTGGAGATTGGGGTGCTCTAGAAGGATACTGAGCATGTAGGAGAGGAAAGTATTCAGCCAGTCCTAATGTAGGTGGGAAACCTGATCCCTGAACCTATGGAGCTAAAGCATGAATTTACTACATATTTTATGAAGCTAATGCTTTATTTCTTTGGCTTTTCTTTCAAATACCTTGATGGTTTGTTTGTGCCAAAGTGGAATATTCTGTGTCAGAACATCAGTTTTTTGTTCTTGCCAAAGTAAGAACTTAGAACCTGGTTGGTTTCAATGAAATTTTTATTTCTCACTTCTTGTTTTACTTCAGAACTGAAACAAACACAAATAAACAAACAAAAAACCAAACAGTAATTCATGTAGAGCTCTGCTGAAAGTTTTCAAGAGTTGTTCAGCTTAGACTCAGAACTACAGAGTGCCTTTCAACCCTGGAATAAACAGGCACAGCTCCTGTTCGTTTTAAAGTTTATCCTGGTAACTGTCCAGGGCTGCATTTAAGCCACGGAATAGAAAATCACAGAATAATAAAATCATAAATCTGGCTGAAGAGGAGCTAACAGAAGTTTTAGATAACCATTAAATAATGCACCTTTAATGATCTAGACACAATAAACGCAGTGTTTCTAGAAGTATCAAGGGTTCTTTTTGTCCTTGTCTGACTTGCAATGTATTTCTATCTCATATTACTGATAAACCCTGGAAATAAAAGGAATTTTCCTTCTGCATGTATCCTTCACATCTCAGTTCAGATACATGCTGTACCTTTGGCTGTGTCAGGATCTACTGTGCTTCTTTCTGATCTATTCATTCCTTTCAGTCTTTAATGTGCAAGATCCTCTCTTATTGCCATGGGGATAGCCATTAAGTCAGAAAACTGTTTATTTCATTTCAGGCACTTACATGGTAACAGTAGATTCAGGTTCATTCCAGTTTTTTACTCCTGGTAGGGATAAAACAAATCTTTCATTTTAAAATATACTTTGATTTCCAAGTTGTGTGTTTGATTTTGTTTGCTTCCACCAGCTTTAGCAATGATTCTCAGGAAAAATAATCTTTCTTTTTCAGTACCATAAATTTGAAAAAGAAAGATATATTATCATTTTTCCACTTCAGTTGTTTTCAAATTTGTACTAGATTTAAAAGGTCTCTTCAGACCTCCATAGCTACCAGACATGATCACTTGCCAGACCAATCAGACTTACTGTGAAATAAAGTTTCCTGTCATATTAAGGTACAGCTGTCATATTAAACCTCAGTGCTGTAAACAAGCATTTGCTGGCAGCAGATCATAAACAGAACTATAATCTATGTACCTCAATTTTCCACATGTCTGGCCAAGAAAGGTATCTCTCCATGACATCATTCCATCTCATCAATTTCCCTGTCTCCTCAGCCTTGCAGCACTTTCATCTTCTTTTTTATTTCTTCTGCATTCACTTTCCTTGCAACCCCTTGAATCGTTTCTCTGTGCCATTTTGGTTACTGTGTGTAGCCCAGTGGTGACTCATGGAAATGTCTGTAGACTCCTCATCTATTTATTCTACCAGCCATATCCTGTTATTTGTCTGTCTCTCAACTATTCTTGTAACTTGACACCTTCTGCTTTACTTTACAAATGGTTTTCTTGCTTAGGATTTTCACTCGTGAACAGGCAGCCGTCGTGTTGCTTTGGTGTTTTTCCTGCCTCTGCTTTTCTATGCTCTACTGACCATAAGAACTCTGCCTCTTTGGCAGGTGAGTGGAATGGATCCATCTGCCTTCTTACTTCTGCAGTGGCCTCTTCTGACCTCGGCTATGAGTTGTTGGCCCTCTTCTCTTGCTTCAGGGGCCCTAGAGGTGACCGAGGCCAAAGGACTGCCCCTGTAACCCCTGGCTCATAGTCACTGTATGGTGTCTTCAGTGCACCCTGCAAATGGGCTTTCTTTATCTGTACATCTTGTATACCAAAGAAATTAAAATATTCCCCACTCATGTATATTTACAACCGAGTGATTTTGTTCCTTTGTCTCTAAAGAAAGGACAGAAGTAAAGGAGCAAAGAATGAAAATACAGAGGACAGGAAAAGACAAAAATCATGTCTGTGTATTTTTTCTTCTTCTCACATAAAATTTCCTGTTTCTTTTTCTAGATACTCGTTAACTAGAATACCAAGTGTGTAGATCTGAAGGAAAAAAGGCAGGTACTCTCCTCTCTCTGAGGATACTGAGAGAATCATTAGAGAGGGCATTCATAGGATAAAAGACCCTAATGCCATGTCTCAGTACAACTTTTTTAGCATTTTTGCTATTAGTATTTTTAAATGATAAATCATATTAGGATCAAGCATATTTTTTCCCTGTTCTATTAGCCTTGGCAGATATTTTCTTCCTATGTTGTCATCTGTGCTTTCTAAGAACCGCAGATATCTCATTCTTGTGATGCAATTTTCTTCACTCTGAGGCTAACATTCCACTGCACAAAGACTTCCGAATTTAAAATAACAAAGAAAGTTTCTAGGCCATTCCTACACCAATTGCACCTGTCAGTCTGGGAGCATGGCTCTAAAGAAACAAGGAACTTGATACTTCTATCCCCCACAATCCTGCTTCAAAAACTATGTGCTCTGGTAAGGACTTCAGCATCAGTTAGGGTCTAGACCTCAGCCAGAACGCACAGTTCTGTAGCCTTCCCTTCCAGTCCGCCTGCAAAGACAATCCCACTAAAACACAGCAACCTGTAAAAAACAAAAGCTATTCTCACTTGCAGCTTTAGGCTCTGACAGCAAAGGTGCTGAAAAGGAAAACGTTTATTATGAGTGAAACACCTGTCACCAGGGGCAAAACAGGAACCCTCAAAGAAATCTTAAGGTTTCAGTTTTAGCACTGAGACTATTTGGCAGTTAAAGAGTCTGAGATCTTCTCATCTTTATAGTTAAACTGTCGGACACAATTACTTTTATGATCAAGAACCTCTATCCTACAAGCCCATTGTTTGTTAAATGCTCCAAAAGCTGTTAGTCTCATTCAAAAATATTCAAGGCTGACAGTTATCATAATTTTCCCCATGGAGATTATAATAATATTGAAATATATACTAACAAAAATTCAGATAATAAGAAGACATGAAAGACACATCCATTTTGACTGAATTCACCATACACTAGAGAAAACTTTCAGCAGCAAGACTGCAGATTTCTTGTTACAAAGCTAAGAGGCCAAAAGTATTTCTGACACAGAGGTCAGTGACATTAAAGTTGTAAGCCACTAGGCTTGGCATAAACTTTTGTGGAGTTTCTAAATGTCTTAAAATCAAAATCTCATCTTCTAAAGAAACTTTTGACTTTTTGGGTAGGATTCATATAGACTTATGTTTGCCCAAGCTGCTGATAAAGTAAAGTGTTGCACCCAAAAAAATCAGCCTGTGAATTTTGAAAGGTGGTAAGGATAGGTTTGACTCCAGAAAAGCTAAGCAAGACCTAGAACTTAGGCCACCTACTACTAACATTGCTGTGTTTTCAATGATTTACACTTACACTCCTACACCATAGAGAGGAAGCACTACTCTTCCTCTTTTTAAAAGCTATGACCAGTTAGACACTATTAATTATGCTTGTAATTCTTCTGGATTAGGGGGATATAGAGGCTTTTTTCTAAGCTTTTCTTCATAACTCTTTGAAGAAAAAGCAAAATAGAGATATCTGTTGACACAAGCTACACTTACAGGAAGGAGAGAGGGAACCAGTCTTCACAGAACATTTATTGACATTTTGCTGTTTACAGGATTAAGCGCTTTTGACCTCCCCACTTAAAAGAATTTCCTATGCTCACATGTTATTTTCCTTCCATTGGGCTTTGTAGTGAGGATATGCAAGTCCTTGTCTAACTGCCATTCAGGAGTACTTGTTCTGGCTGGATTCAGCACCTGAAACACCACATTAAATCAGTGCCAAATTTCTTACCACTTCATCAAAAGCCCAAACCAAGTAACAAACACAATGCAGGAAGTACCCATTAAATGTCTGTCATTCTCTCAAAAAAGAAGGGAGGGATATGTAATTTTTGTATGCTCCTCTCTTCAGTGATTGTAGGATTAAGTCTGGAAGAACAAGTGCAGAAATGGATCCTGGTCATTCTTAGTGCCCTGAGCTGGCACTGCAGAAAGACACCATATGCTGCAATTCTTAGGCTCTGAAAATTCCAGGATGCTAGACATTTTTTTTTCCTTTTTTTTTTTTTTTCACTAATATCAGTAAAGTAAGAAAATAATAGTAAACTTCTCCTTTTCAGACATACCCTCTGGCCAGTTAATAAATGATTCTTTCTAAGAAAATCTTACTTGTTCAATTTACATTCACTTGGCTGCCTGAAGACAACTCCTTTCCCTAGCCTGCATTCAATATAGGAAAGTCTCATACTGTTCTCCTACTGATCTTGCACTTCAGACACCAAAACACAGTATTGATGTTTGCCTGTTTGACAGCAGAATGTGTACAGGGAATGGGGGAAACAGCCTGCAAACAAACAAAAAATACTCATTATACTAAGAGAACTATCCTTAGCTGAGTCTCAATACTAAGCACGAAGCAAAAGGGAAGAAAGAATAAATGGCATGTTTACTGGGTTGCAAAAAAGAAAATTATTCACTGAAAGGGAGGAAATATGAGTACCAGGATGCATACTGCCCTTTTTTAATATCTACACTGGATTATGGACTCCAGCACAAGGCTAAGTGGACTGAAGGAGGGATAACCCTTCTCTACTTCAAGGCTGACACTGAGTGTGGGCTGGTTCCCCTGCAGCAGCCTGTGCCTCTGTCTCCCTGCCCAGGCAGACATTTGCTCTCTGCACAGACCCAAATCCCAAACTAAAATATAAATAAAGACTGAAGGTACAGGTCAAACTTAAAGCCTGAAGGTATTAATCTAAATTATTGCAAGCACATGACAGGCACTACTGAAAAATACCATTCCAGTAATACAAAACATCACCACCTTTTATCATTTGTATAAAATCAATTATTTATTCATATGTCAGCTAAAGGATAACGTACACTTTCACTGCAAATGTGTCACAGATTTACTCAAAGACCAAAAAAACTGTGATGTTTCTGCACACCTAAGTTTAGAATAATGAATATAAGGTGAGGAGAGGCCAAATAGAAGCTTTTCACAAGCACAACTAAACCAGTGCAAGCAAAAAAAATAAAAACCAAAAAGCACAAACAAAGTAGCTGCTTGAAAAAAATAAAAAATACTACACACGGGAGAATAATTAAATGAACTGGCAAAACGAATCTTTTTTATATGTTTTCATCATGACAATCATCAGATTTAAATGTGTGTCTTTGACATTACATTAGTAGATAGTTGCAAGCATGGCTGAGAAATCTGGAAAATTACTTGCACAACTAAAGAAAAAAACATTCAGTGATTCTGTGATCTTACGAGCCAACCCTTCATTGTTGTGACTCCCAACTTCTTGCCCTGGCCTTCAGAGCCTGGCATTTCTGGAGGCTGGTCCTGCTAGTAAAGACTAAAGCAAAGAAGGTTTTCACTGTCTTACTCTTTTCCATGTCCAGTGTCATCAGGACAATTGCCCCTTTCATTCCCTACACATTTTCTCTACTCTTCCTTTTGTCACCTATGTACTTATAAGAAACCCTTCTTTTGCCTTTGGATATCCCATGCCAGATTCCACTCCAGCTGGGCTTTGGCACTCTTAACCCCCACCCCTGCGTGTTCAGACAGTGTTTCTATTTTCCTTCTGGGCTACCTCTCCATGCTTCCACTTCTGTAGGCTTCCCTTTGTGTTTGAGTTTTGCCAGAAATTTCTTGTTTCTCCATGCAGCTCTCCTCACATTTGCCTTTCTGCTTTGGTATAGACTGCCCCTGAGCTTGGAGGTGGTGATCCTTGAATATCAACCAGCTTTCTTGAACTTCTTTTTTCTCTTTATCTCATATCTTTTTCCTTTCGAGCAGATTCCTGAAGAGATCAAAGTCTGCTTTTTATTCTCTGTTGAAACCCTCAAATGTCCTTATATCCTCCCATTTGCCATTTAGATTTGCATGGAAAACAGACAAGACTGAAAAGCAGAAGAGAAAGATGTGTCCTAAGTTCATGTCCCTCTATTTAGGAACAAGATATCAAAATAAAGACATGCTATTGACACAAAGCCACATACACTAGATTTCACAGACTTCCACCTTATCCATAATCAGCTGTCCTAGTACACACAGCAAAACTAATTCTAAATACTTGACAGGAAACGACTAAGTCATTTAATGATTATATCATATATGCACCTATAAGCATCCTACAATACATATTGATATATATAAATATGATACAACAATATTTGTACACACACAAGTATGAAAATAAAACAATTTTAAAAATTGTAAGTTGTGGTAAAAAAAAGGACATATGCTATTTCTTTTTCTGTTTGGAGATAGTACTTAGAACAAGATAAGTTTATGCCAATTTACATTATTCTTCTAAAATTCCATGTCTAGCACTGGAAGAACAGATTGACAAAAACAGTAACTCACATTTTAAAACCAGAACCACCATACACAACCAAACAACAACAACAACAAAAATCTGATGTATAATGTCAAGGCAGGGCTGGCATTTAAGTCTATTGAGAAACACTATGGAATGCTTTAGAATGGTATTATGTAAAAAGAAAAAGGAGTCTGATATATTACATATAATATGACTATAATAGATCCTTATGTAAATAAATGCAATAGGAAAAGATTTTCTAAAATAAATTTATTCAGCTCCTTACTGAAATTCATGCTGAAAACATTTTACTCATTCACTAGCTAAAACAGGAACTAGACACAGGAAAATTTGAATTAATGTGCCTGTAGCGTGTAACTCACTCTCCATGCTGAAAATCAACAATTTTCTGTATCACTGTTGCTATTACCTAATAGCAAGAAGAGATATCATGGTAAAGATATATCTTGAGATATCTCAAGAAAAGGCCTGGATGAAAACTGGATTTTAGGTCAGAATCAAAGAATGGTTGAGGCTGAAAGGGACCCCTGAATATCATCTGATCCAAACCCTTGCTCAAGCAGGGCCACCTATAGCTGGTTTCCCAGGACAAAGTCCAGATGGCTTTTGAGTATCATCAAGGATGGTGACTCCTAAATCTGGCAGGGCTACTTCATGTTCTCCATTTGTGATTATGAGATGATTATAAAAGGTATTTGCAATGATAATCTAATGTGATGCACTCTTAAGCATGTTTTAATATATCCAGAAAAAGGAAGTTAGAAAGCAAAAGAAGACCACAGGACAAACTAAGATACTATAGCCAGGAGCAGATCTATTACTAGAACTGTCAGAGTATATTTCTAGTAAGAAATCATTTCACACATATATGGAATTATAGAGCAACTTAACAGAGCATGTTGGCAGAATGAGTCACAATAGGTGATAGACAATGAAAATCCAATGGAACTGCAGGTAAATGTCTGTCCCTGTTTGTTGCAGTCACTGTATGCTGATACCAGAGTTTTTACACCCCCATTGCCTAATAAAGCTAAGTCTCATGTGTCTCAAGAGCTATCTGTGCAGTGGTGTACACTTGGATCTGCAGAGAGCTAATATCAAGGATTAAATCCCCTAAATACCTTGACCAGTGATTTAGAGATAATTTTGGTGAGCTGACTGGCAAGTTCCTGTTGCATTGCACAGTGGGTCCATCCTCAACAAGGACAGGGACTTGGCACCACTCAGAGCTCCTGCATTTGCACCCAGCACAAAGATGTGAGAAGAACTGGGGCCAGTACATACATGAACCTAGCTCTGCTGAGAGGATGCAAATACTGAGACAAGGACGAGGGATCACAAAAATCCTGCTGGATCTGCCACTTTGAACTTCTACTACAGGGTATAGTACTATTTTCTTCAAAAGTTTTGCACTGATCCTCACTCTTCATGACTGCTGGGTTATTTCAGCAGCCCTCTGCATCCTGATTTCTAACCCTGTTCCTCTCTTGTACCTTATATGGGTGCTCTGGGCATGAGGCCAGTACTGACTTTGTTTTGGTTTTGAAGATCAAAAACCATGCTTGGTGGAACAATTGGGACTTCTTCTGTCAATACATTGCCTGCCACTCCAAATAAAAGTTAAAGAGAACAGGGTGCCCAAGAGCTGTTTCAGGCCCTGGGTCAAAATGCTTCGGGCTTCTCACACTTCTCAGCAGCTCTGACAGAATCTTATCAGAAGTCCCCTGGGCAGCAACTTGTGATTACAGATGGCTTAAATACAACAAAATTGAGAAAACATTTTAATCTGTAGTTGTTATGTGCCACCAACTTATGTGCTTAAGGTTTCCTCACTACATGATCTCCTTCTCTTTAGCTCTAACTGGCATCTGTTGTAAATTTGCTTTTCTAAGTAACATTCTATTAAAGGAAATTCTTGGCAGAACTGTGCACCTGAATTATCCTGATGTAATTCTGTATTTGATTGTCCAGAAATCAGAAGCCAGTCTGGCCATATCTGCTTGGGATAGTCATCACCACTGTATTTCACCTCTTTTCTGCATATATTTTATTGTGTTCTTCCTAGGATGAGAAAGAATTCTGTAGAATTCATTAGGTTATTGTACTTGGCTGTGCAAAGAGCAATGCAGAAATGTAAGAAGAAGATTAGGAGTTTGGAAGAGATGACTTTTCACCAGAAAAAGCAGATCCCACCTAAGAATCACAACTACACTTAAACAGCTAAATACTTTTTAAAATTTGGGTTTTGGTAATTCTGGCAGAACATATGTTTCATTTCTCCAGAGTCAACAGAGCCTTTTACCTATGTCTTAAAAAATGCTTATTATGCTCATAAAGGAACTAATATTAAAGGATCTGAGAAAATATTGCTTTATCCTGCTGGGAAAAATGTTCCTCTGTGGTAACTCGGAAAAAAAAATCAAGCTTTTAGGAGTCCCAATTCTTCAAGACAATAGAACTTGATGCGCTGCAGCTTCTAACAGTGGATTGCAACAGCCTGGTAATTTAGAGACAGGTTAATTAACTGCAGTAGCCTCTCCCAAGATTTCCGAGGTAGGACAGGAAACACTAAACCAGTTTAGAAAGATAATATGATACGTGGGAAACAGAAATAAAAAAAAAGGTTGCCACCAGGCTGCCTCTCCTTGGAAAGTCTCTAGTATCCAGCTGGATATTACTTCAAAAAGCTGGTCCCAGCAAAGGTGTCTGTCTCTGCTCTTAACTGCTGTTTTTTAAAACTGAAATGCTGTTGCTGAAGCAGAGAGATTCATTCAGCCTAAAATAGTTCATTAATTCTTCCCTTATCTTTGATAGCCTCTTGTTATGTATATGGTAAGTAAATAACACACCCATTTCAGGGTCTGCATTATGTTTCTCATTACACGCTGACCTTGGTTTGATGCTCAGTGACTGATCAACACTGGTCTTTTTTCAGTCCCAGAATACAGAAAATGGCATCCTTGCCCTTCTACTCTCACTCCCACAGCTGAGTAACAAAACAGCAGCAGCCGGGTTGGCTACAGGCACAGCATGATGCTCTCTGCCACAAACTATTCACTCCAGATCTTTCAAAGCTTTATAGTGTTTTCTCTAGTTATTGAAGGGCTTGGTCTCAGGGACCATGTCTTTGTTCTCTTTCTGTACAGCATCTGGTTGATGGGCCCCCCATCCAGGGCCAGCTCTCACTGGTTTTATAGTGATGTAATAACAACAACAGTAGTTCAGATTAAGTGCCACCAAGTGTCTGGGTTTGCTGTAACCAAGTGCACAGAGATGTTTAATTTCTCTCTTGGAAACTGTCAAGAAAACAAGTTGCCTAGCAAGAAATATTAGGAAATATGTAAATCTTTCTTAAATTAACAGTCAAGGCTAGCTTTCAGGTTTCTTAGTTGCACAAAGCTACCTGTACTTGAAAGACACAGCAGGAACATTTCTTTCTTTGCCTGTATGTGTCAGTCATTATCACCAGGATGTCCTGATTGATATCTTCCATCTGCAATCTAACCACAATCACCTTCCACCTTCAGTATCTTCTCTCTTCTGTAGTCCTAAGATGTTTTAGCCTTTTTGACCATACTAAAGACCACAGAAATCTAGGTTAAATCAAACCTGTATAGAATTTCCAGTCTCTTAAAAATAAATATATAAATAAATCAGAATAAATTTTCTATCTGGATCCTGTAAAAAGAAACATCAAAACCATAACCAAAGGAATATAAATATTTTCTACAGATATATGTTCAAAATTCAAAGTTTTAATGCTAACATCCAATAAAAACTTTGGAATAATGGAATGTGATGGAACGTAGTCAGCATTTTCAAATGGATTTACTTTTCCCAGTAGTAACTTCCCAGAAAGATCAAAAGGCTTCCAAACTAAAAAAAGGTGGGTCTCATTAGGATATAAATAATTAGAACTGTAGAATCATTTCAGTTGGAAGATTCATTTAAGGTCATCAAGTTCAACCATTAATGTAACACTGCCAAGTCCATCACAAAATGAATAAATAGAGAAGCACTCAAAGTGACTGGGCAAGATGGAACCAAAGTAAAAGGGTTTATAAACAAAACTTTCTTGCACTCTAGAGCGCTTTCATCTAACTCTAAAGCTTTCTTCTTGGAATCATACTGTGCCTGTTCCTTTTGGCTTTCCAGGAGGACTTCCCTCTCACCTCCATGGATGTTGGCTGTGTGCCAGCTGCCTGCTCTCTGTGCAGCCCCAGAGCAGAGGATGTCCTGCTCAATGTGGCACTTCTCCAGCTCCTCTACTGGCTTTTCAGCAGCCACCCTAAGGGGCTGTGGGCAGGAACTGGCCCTGCTCCCCTTATGGGTACCAGCAACCTTCACCCACTCCTCTGCAGTCAGCCAGATGGAGAGCAAACCAACCCAAAGTGTCATCAGAACCCACATGAAGGTGTTAACATACACAAAGCACCAAGACTACAAATCTGCTTTGTATATCTCCGAGCCTTCTGGTCTGATGCCAGCTGAGATCTGAAACTGCTTGTACTGCATGTATGGTCATTTAGAATACTGCTTCCAAAATTTTTTTTGGCAGAGGGGCATGGAAGGTGGAGGAACAGTGTTTGAAAGAAGAAATAATTCTTTCCTTAAAGGGGTTAGTTTTGGCTATAAAGATTTATTACTATAAAGCATACCTCTGTCATACACTCTCCAAAAAACCCCACCTCAATTATTCCAGATAATTGTAGGAATAACTAACTAGCTAAATAAACAAATATCCTGTGAACAGAAAGCTTGGTTGTGTTTTCACTTTTGCTCTGCACTTCCAGGAAGGATCTTTGGCAGCTGGGTGTGAAATCCAGTGCCTGAGAGCCCAGCACAGCTCTGTGAGACCCCATCAAGACCCTGTGTGAAGCAGGAACTCCTGCCCATCTGTGGGAGTAACAGAGGTACTGTTGGTGGGTCCCTAACAAATCAGATGAGCAAAATTCAATATAAAGTTCGGCTTAAAAGTATTCTCCAACACAACCTGTTCCCCTGGTACCCAGCAGCTACATACATCTTCTGGGAGAGCCCAGAGACTGAGCTTCCTGTCAGAGCAATGCATGAGGATTTGTTTGCTCTCAGGTTGCTAGATCTACTTTTTCCCAGCTATACGCTCTCAGATAAGAGGAGATTACTACTTCCACACTTAAAAAATAAAAGACTAACTTTTTGTCTTTTTTTCCAGGGGTTGTGAGCACTCCTACAGCACCAGACCCTCTGGGAGACAAAGTCACAGACTACCACTAGCTTGGTTTTGCACTCAGCTAATGTTTGAGTGGGAACCACCCACATCAGCATCACCTGAGCTGGACATACCACACCTGAAAATCTCAGGGCAGGAATGGAAAAATCACAGAGATGAGCCACTCCCGAGAAGGAACTGCTGTTGTACTTGCATTTCTTACACTGTAAATTTGAATTTGTGGGCCAAAAGGCTACCTAAATCTTGTTTCAAGTTCCTAGGGAAAAAAAAAAGAAAAAAAGAAAAGACATGGGCTTAGATTTCCAGTGACTCCAATGGGCAGGGCAGGAAGCCCAGAAGAACTGGATCAGTAAGAAACTCAGTTTCTGCTGAACCCTCCTGGGAGAATAGTCCCTCTGAAACAGAAACTGCTCAAGTGTTCGAAAAAGGGCATGTGCTTATTTAACTCACCAAAAAATGAAATGAGAGCCATAGATTAGCTGGATGGGAAGGTAGAGGTTCTTTACACCGTATCTTGTTATTTCAAAATGAAAGAAAACATTTTCTGCATAGCAAATCTGATCTGTGCATTTCATTTAGCATTTATCTTGAGGTTACATTTATACTAAACTGTTCACACAAATCATTTTGCCTTGGATTTTTCAAATATTGTGACATTTGGGATTATATTTTGTTGTTGCTTATTTAATAACCAGTACTTTATCATATTCTGCTGATCTTATTACCTAGGTTTTTTAATAGACAGTACACAATAACTGGGCACTTTGTTAAATAAAGTTACTGGTTAATCTGAATGCCTCATACTGATCAAGTATCTTTTCCCTTAGAAATAAAGATGTTACAGAATGGACATATTCTGATTTAACTGTAGACATTAATTAGAGAACAAGCTAAATTGCGATTTTAAGCAGGAGTAACTGAGATTTTTTTTCTTTGTTAATTAGAAATTAGATATTTGTCTTTCAAGAAAGGCCTATAATATTCATTAAGTTGGGTGTTTTGGAGCTGCAGAACTTTCTAAGTCATCATTTTAAAAATAAAATGTTTTCCATTCCCACTGGCAAAATTACCTGACAATGGACCACAAATATCTTGTTTGGACTAATATTTTTTGAGGTCCTAAATCTGACTTCCAAGGTTTGTCATTTGTAAATATTTCCATGCCTACTTTACTGTAATTTGTATTCAATAGTTCAAAAGAGATTTTTGCAATAGTGATCCACTTTTGCTCTTCAAGTTCACACCTCCAAAAAAGGACAATTGGTGTAAGCTGGTTAGCTGTTTTCCTTTCTCTGCATTACTTGTCTTCTTCTTTTCGTCATACATTCGGTTATGGAGAATTGGCTTAGAGGTTTAGAGGTTTCCTTTCTATAACTTTCTTTTATGAGTAAGAACAGATTTCTCTCCTTGGGACTACAGATTTCTTTCTTTCTGTTTTTTCTTATGAGTAAGCACAGATTTCTCTCCTTGGTATGGCTTTGTTCTGTTTGCTACTTCATGTCAGCTTCAACCATGCATATTGATAACTGGGCATTTTGAAGAGTCACTCCAAGATAGACTGATATTTTAGTAATATCACTGAAAGCCATAACAAAACAAAAAAAGAAAAAAAGAAAGTTGAGCTCTTTAACTTGTGCCTAGGTACCAGAATACTAGTTTTTTTGTGATTTTCAAAGGGCTGAGATATCCTGTTTGGAAAAGGTTTGCTTAACACTTTTGAGAGGGAAAGGGACAGAGCAGCTTACACCACCAATTGCATTATTGTCTTGCATGTCATTACATCTATGACACTGTCATTTTCTTGCATATCCATATCTGCCACGGCATCTGGCAGAAAAACTAATAACTGCAATTAAAGAAATCAATTCCTTAAAACACATTGAAAGGTATGGAAAATCTGAACTTTATCTGATCATTTCAGCTTACTCATGCTAAAGCCCAAAAGAAAAAAACTCCACATACTAACATTATGACAAGAAAAAGCACAGGATGAAGCTGATTTAGTTAACCTTCTGGGTGATTAGACTGTGCCATAGATAAAATCTTTCAGTGTCAATGGTCTGAAACTTAAGGTCATAAAGGCCATTTACCATGGAGAGAGGGAAAGAGTATAAAGTCTCCACTGTATTTACTTTTGAATAAATTTGTTTTCTCTGCCTACTTTTCTGATGCATAGAGAAAACCTGAAAGAGAAGCATGTAACCAAAAATGTCTTACTGATTGGGGCTGACTGTAGCAGCAAGCTTTCTATCACTAAACTTTAGAAGAAGAGGTTTATTCCTCTGGCAGTGGGCAAACCTTCAAAACTGTTTTGGAGCTGTCAGTACCAATTGATAGAGCTCTCATTTTCTTGCTTTTTCTGCTCACAGAATGAGTTAGTTTGACAGCTGTAAACATGGTTCATTGCCTTTGTCACAGGCAGACACACATGGGAAATGTACACTTCAAATTCCCCCAAACCAACATATCCGTGTTCCCGCTTGCTTTGTTATAAGCACATCATCAGTTGAAAAGTACTATAGGTCAGAGATTTTGTAAGTAAATTACCATAAGACCTTTCAATCAGAAAGGTTATTTAAGAGAGATACAAGTGTGAACTGTGTCTCATCCTCTCCTTCAAGACAGCTTTTCAAGAACAAATTGAATTTGGATTATATAGAAATCTTTTGGCACTATTGGATTTTTTCAGAGATTAAAGATTTGTTAGAAAACATTCTTTCCATCTCTATGTGATTATATGTATATTGGCCAATATTTTTAAACATGGAGTCCTTGGGCTGAACACTTTTGAATATCTATAAGTACTAAATATATGCTCTGACTTTCAGATATGCACAGCAACCAAATTCACAGATCCCACAAAATTGCAGTTTATTTTTTGCCATAAGTAACTAAATACAAGAAAATAAGAGAGCAGAATTCAGTACAGGCATATTTTCTTTTGAAATTTCCATCTTGGCTGTAAATGGCTACTTAATGTGTCATCCTGTTACTGTTAAACAGTTCTTCTAGACCTGACTGGGGTATTGAATTTTGTTGAACGGAGCTGTACAAAACCAAAAAACAAAAGAACTTTGATTTTAAATACTTGGCAAAACAGCCAATCAAAAAAGAAATCCATTTAATTTGGTTTCTCTACCTAATTGTATCTTAGCTCAACATTTGTACTTTCAGTCATGAGCTCCTGAGAGCACAGACCGCTAGCACTGCAGTGAATGATGTTAAAAATCAGACAAATCTAAGGCAGCTGAACCTACGTAAAAGATTCCTATTATTGAAAAAAACTTTGGCCTCATTACTTAGTCCTCCAAAAGCAATGTCCTTTTGGAAGTTACAACTTCTTTTTTTAGCCATTAAATATAGATTAATATTTATCACTACTCCCCCACCATACATATACACCAAGTAATAAGTAGATGATTAGAAGCTGACTCAGAGTCCTGGTTTCTCTATAGAAACCCATTGCACTCCTTGTCTCTGTCCTTGTTTCTGTCCTTTATCCCAGCTCCATCCCCTTATACCTCCAGTTTCTCCCACATATGCTACCTTCTTATATTTATTCTCATATTCCCTAGTACATTTTCTGTTTTCTTTGCAAGTCACATAATTTCTAAAGGGGCAAAGGGCAGAATGAAGAGGGACTGGCTTGAAAGTACGTGCTTGGACTGCCAGCCAGGAGGCCAAAGGCAGAGGGTAAGTGTTGAGTTCACTCAGCAGCCTTACCTTAAATTGGACAACAATGGGGACCATTCTTCACTATCCACTGATAAGGTTTCTATAAAAACTGTAGGAGTTTAATATCTTTAACATCTAGCTTTCTGTGAGAGCTTACTGGAGAGCGAATTAAGCTGGTCATCTCTAATCCTCTGGCATAAATGTCTTCTCACTGTGGGATGCAGTGCACCCTATACTGGAGAGAAAACATCCTTCTGGCCCTCCTGAGGTTTGTTATTCTGTTCCATTCTTTGCTTCTCTACTTTGCTGTCCTGCTCAGTACTCTTCTCTGCTGTACTCTCAAGCAATGATGCGATTGTTTTTGAGTTCACTTTGTGGGTTAACTCATAAATCCTGCCTCTCTCTTTTTCCTTCCCTGTACCATGAGAGAAAATGGGATGTAGTAAAGGCAAAGGAGTATAAACCACTTGCAATTAAAAATATTGAACTAATTGGATGAGGGGCAGGGGGAGCAAAAGTGAGTGTGGAGATAGAAATCTAGCACCTGAAGTAGTTTATGGTAGATTTCAGATGCCATTCTTGAGATGGCCCTTAAAGTGTTTCATAACTGATGAAGATAAGCCAAAAGACACCATAGAAAATTATTACCTGGAATTTCAAACTCATTCCTGTGCATGTACCTCTTTGTAAGTCAAAGATACTATTCATGGGCATGAGTTTGCTAGCATATAGGGTGTTAGAAGAAACAAAAGCATGATCATGGAGAATAAAAACTCAGTTGAGTAGAAATTGATTGCATTCCAGACCCTAGTCAGAATTTAAATATTCGGTTTTCATTGCCCCACTACGACTTTGTCAACTACAACACCTTAGTCTTTTAAGATAAAGAGTTCTTAAATTGACATCTTCAAAGGATTTTATAAAGATGTGTGGGACTGTTCATAAAAGAACATTAATGCCTGCACAGAGATGAAGATATTTTTGGAGGACCTTTAAAATATAGCAAAGCAGGAAACAGATAAAAACAAGAATGGGTGATGTTCTAATTAAGACTAAACTAAGAGAAATCTGCATATTCCATTGTTTGCTCATCTTTATCTCTAGGTGTTTTGAGGTAAAAAAAAAGTCTCATTAGACTTTACAGGCCTGGAGAGCATGGTGCTGACTCTGGTTTTAGTAAACCTGTCCATCTTCACCAGTGTTGTTCTGGGGCTAGCAATTTCCAACTATTTTAATTAGTTCTTGTTAGTTTTGCTTTGTTTAGTTTTGGGGGATTTTTTGAAAGTTGTATAGAAAAATTTTTAACACCTATTTTTTTTTATTTTTTTTTAATCCTCTAGAGACCAACAGCTAACATTCCAGCAGAAGAACAGAACAGTTGAGTTTCTGAGCTGGCAAAGGGGCAGTGCTACAGGCTCTGCTAAGCCTGGGACTGCACACTCTTCAGCCCAAGGACAGGTGGAAACCACGGCTCCCTGCAGCCCTGCCCCATGAAAACCGGGTGCTGCAGTCAGGTGCACTTGTAGACGAGGGCAGTGGAGGTGTCCCCATGTCCTCACCCAGGACAGTGAAGTAGCACTGTGGGCCTGACATCCCTGCCCCAGGAGCTCCTCAAGAAGGGGCCCTTGGGGACAGGGCGCCGCATGCCAAGTCCCTGTCTGGTGAGCACCTGCACATGGGTGACAGGCACAGGCACCTCCCCTTCCAGGTGTTTGGAGCTGGACAAGTAAGGACACCATAAATTAGCTTTCCTGAGGTGAGCGACTTCATATTGCCACAGTGACCAGAGACTTCTGCGGGCATTCCCCAGTGCCTGTGCTGACCCTCAGCCCCCAGCAGTGGCCATAACAGCCTCACCCAGCATCTACACTTTTATGGAAATTCATCACAGATGCTGGAAAAATGTAAACGCACAGCATTGCCACCACATGTGCTGCCTGGGGAGCACTGGATGACACAATGTTCTGCCAAAACAAGGATGGTGGTGAGATCGAATTGCTGCAAAACTGAAACAAGCTCACCCTGTGAAGGAGCCAGCAAGTGCCACACCTCTTACTGGAAAAAATCAATAGTGTGGATGTGGAGATGGGCCTGTGATTAATGGGATAACATTTCAGATGCCTCTAAAGCTGGATTTTGGGACCTGCTGTTGTGACTGAAGCAATGGATGGACTCTGCACCAAAGCTCTGTATGAGGGAAGCAGAGAGGAGTTGTCTCCCAGTTGGCCCTTTCCTTGTGTGCCCTCAGGCAAATGCAGAGAGTTCAGCTGTACAATGAGGACAGGATACAGGCAACAACTTCTGTGATAGGTTGAGAAAAGGGCAGCCAAACAGTTTAGCTCACTGTGACCCTATTTATCCTACCATCAGCACTAATATCTCAGGAACTCTATTATTTTAGGTAGCACAATAGTATACATATATATTAATACATCTACATAATATTAATACAAATATAGCCAACAATGATCTTTGTCATGGAGCATATTTTACATATATGTATAGCTTACTTCCTTGGTTCTTTCCTAATAACCCATCTATGAAAATGAATAAACCAGTGCTTTTCTTTAAGAAAATGCTCACATTCATCTCAAGTATCCTTCCCACATGCATGATATCTTGTCCATCTGCTGGCTAAGTGGCAAGGGTGTGGTATATTTTGTAGCCAATGCTCAGCAATATGAATGAGGACATAAGCTAACTCTATGACACTTAGCTAGTAAAATATTTGCCTTATTTTGGCCTGAAAAGACAAAGATCCGAAGCCACAGGACACATGCCTGCAGGAACCAGCTCCTGGCTCAGCCATCTCTTCCTTTCCTGACACAGGAGCTCTGCACAGACCATAGAGATGCGGCTATGCCCTCAGATCTGGCAAGCTGGGACAGTGATCTCCAGATGCTGGAAGGATGCTTCTGAATGTATGACTACCACATCAGTTTTTAAACTTAGGAAAAAAATTATTTTCTGCATCTCTTCCCTCCTTCTTTTCACAGGTGTCTCAGTCTCTCACTTCTGGACATTACCACCCCGTCTCAGCCATTTCCCTCTACAATTATGGATTTCCTTCCCTTTGAAATGAACTCATATTTCATATTAATTTCCTATCCAACGTGGTTTGCTTCTTTGCCCTAGGTATTTGCCTTATTCTTGCACTGACCTTCTTCTCCTACCCGTCCAGTTACTCACTTCTGCGCAATTAAATTTCTGGATCATCTCCTGGCCACTAACACTCATTTTTAATACTGCCAGAGAGGAACTACTGTGCTGTCTTCCAGATTGTTCTCTTTCCCCCATGCTCCAGAAATGTTCTCCAAATTTCCATAATGCCTACAAAAATTTGATAATGGTTATATTCCTAATGCTGCTAACTATATCTACCTGTGTTATCCATGCATTTATCCTTCATTTCTCTGTTTTATGCCTGAGCTGAATTTTTTGAGGGACAGGCAGTCCTGGTTTTGTGTTTGAACACTGTCTGCCATGACTAGATCCTGATAATGATACTCTGAGAACACCACAAAAAACCTGTGAATTAAATTTGTTTTAAAATTATAATAATTAAACTTTAGCAGGGATTGAAACCTGCCATTTAATTTTGATGTGTCTCTTGGGACATTCTTTTTTATACAATGCATAGAAGACAGCAAAGCCTTAAATGAGACTACTACCCTGCTGAGTGGGGGAACCACTAGATGCTCTTGGAGCTAGTGTAGAAATAGCTGCAACCCAGGGCTATTAGTACTTCACAGAGCAGCTGAGATTGGTCAGGACCTCTTTGGAGTGTCTAGTCTACACACCATGGACAGAGCAGGGTCAGCTACAGCAGGTTGCCCAGGGTCTTGTCCAGTCAGTTTTTGAATTATTTCCAAGAATGAAGACTCTACAACTGTCCTGTGCAATCTGCTCCAGTGTTCAGTTGCCCTCACCATAAGAACAGTTCCCAAATTAGTTATGATAGAGATCTAGGCAAGGGTACCACTCAGCTCCTGAATCCAGCTGCATTTTTATCTCATAACCAATTCCGCTGGGGAAGACTTCTCCCACTTTCTCCAGAGAGGGTGAAAATTAAAACCTTTTAATGCTACTGAACTGGTCCAGTACAACTACTCCAACAGTCTCATATGTGCACCAATTTCCCCTTTGTAAGCTCCAGCAACACCAGCGATGTGTGTGAGTGATCTGCTACTTATGAAGAATCTGAAAGAGAGCATTACCACAGATGACAAAGCAGGGCATTGCTGATGCCAGGGCATTGCTGATGCCTGAGGTTCCAGCAAAAGGATCAAGACATTCACAATCCAAGTAAGAAAACCTCTTCATAAAAGAGCTGGGCAGTAATGCAAACTTCCCTGGATATTCAAGAGAGCTGATTTTCTTTAAACTGTTTGCTGACATGTCCTCATTGAGGAGTATATTTCTTTGACAAATATCACAAAACATTTGTCAAAATTTTGGTATAAAAAAAAATCTTTTCTCATGAAAAGAAAAACAGAAATAGACATCTTTTCTCTCCTTGATACTTACCTGCAAAGATACATTCCCTAGCTAAACTATTTTTATTTATGAGGTTTTTTATTCAGACAATGATTAATTATGGAATATTTTGTCCTGACATAGGCAAGGACTTCTGAACTCTGTTTTTGTCTGAAAATTTTTTCATTGTGTGTTAAATTGCAGTTTTAAACTGCAGAAGTCCAAACAGCATAAGACACAGCCTAGAACAGGAGCTCCTCTGTTTAAAAATAGCTTCTAAAATGCTGATCTTAAATTGTTATTGTTTTCAATATTTAGTAGCTCTACCCTGGCATTGTCAACGTATAAAATTAGACTTTAATAAGATGCATTTGACACAACTGAACATTGCTAATGGCAAATTTTAAAGACAAATGGTGATAGTTCTTTTCTGTTCCTATTGGGATTTCATATTGAATAGAAGCCAAGCGTTATGAACTGTGTTAGCTGTTGTCAGTGTAATCATTTCACTCAGTCATAGATATTTCCATCTCATTAAAAAAACCACCAAAACAATGAAATGAAGCATGTTTAAACTTCTTCTAGTAGTAGATGAGCTCTCTGTGGATGTATTTTTCTGGTTCAGTTCACTGAGACAAGTGTTTATGTGATAAAAGAGAAAGTTTCTTTCTAGGCTGGGCAATCATGTGAAGTTGTTTTCCTGAGATCTCTGAAGTTTCATAAAGAAAACAGATTATGGATTTTCAATTTTAAATCATGTCTATCAGTCGTAGGCTTCCGCTTTCACCACTAACTGCTCTGCTGACTCATTGGTTGACTCATTCAATGAGTTTTGTGCTGTTCAATATTAATTTAGCTGAGGGAGAAGCATGCCATCAAGCATTTGCCATCTTAACACACACACTCTCTCTCTCAACTTTGACTTGTAGTTAAATGACAAAACCCAGAATTGGACCAGAACAGGGAAGTCCAGGATTTGCTGCCCTGTAAACTTTGATCCTGTCAAGGAAGGTCACACACTGGAGCAGCACGTGGCCAGTCCCAAAAGTACTAGATGTCAAATGCAATGTCTCTGGGTGTTATAGCTTGGTCTCAGTCCAAGTTACCACTAGTTACACACTTAACATGAAGTGAGACTTACAAAAATGGTGTTGAAACTTTTCCAGTGGCTACACTGCAGACACTTTAAATATTTAATATAAAGTGATGTTTTGAATATTTATGGATAGAATTATAACTGGAGGTTTTCCTAAGGATGGAACTTGTTTTTGCACTCTTTCTAATGATAATGTATAAACAAATAAAATCTGAGACTATACCAAAGACAATAGCTCAATCCCTTGCTGTTTATGTGTTTCATATTAAATATTTCTGAAATTTTAACTTCATAAAGCACACCCAGTGAAAAATAGACAAAAATTCTTTCAACAAATAGTACTGTTTGAACAGATTCTTATCATATGAGGATGGTCATTTAATAATATTTCTTTTAAGATTCCAAGTCAAGATGAAATCCTGTTACATTATTTACACTACAGCAGCTTTAACCTTCCTTCACCCCAACCTCAGCCATAAAAGGCATCCAAAGACAACAGGAGCAGCATCCTCCCTCTAATTAAATTAAAGCTGGCCAAGACAGAACTCAAACATTTTTCTCAAAACACATTCAGGATTTCAGGCTCATTATCTTTCTGCTCCTGCTTTTTGTCAGTTTCATGCCCACAAGTTTCTGGGAGTGGGTGAATACATAAGTATTTGGAGACTTGCTGTCATCTGACCTCGTTTGCTCAAGGGAGCAAGAAAGAGCAGCTCACAATGGAGGTGACTGCGCTGATGACGCAAGAGTTTGGAAATGGTTAATCTGTAACCTCAGAGACATTTCTAAAACATCCAATGTCCCAGGGACACCAAGTCCACTGTTCTGTATACAATAGATCTGAAAAACAGTAACGTTTAAGTTCCTACCACTTCGACTGACAAGGAATTCTGGGCTTCAATTTTTCAGACAGTTACATGGTTTTGAGGTAACACGTCACACATGCTGTTGACAAGGAGAGTCTACCAATTACAAATTACTGAGAGAAATTAGTAAATTGCCACAAACTGATTTCTCATTTCAAAGCCAGATCAGGAATAAGCCAGGTAACATTCTGCTCTTCATCATAGCTGAGGCATGTACAGAAGTAAAACCCTCAGTGACCCTCAGTGTGATAAAGTCCCTAAGACATTTGGGCACTGAAAAGCTGGAGGGAAACCAACCCAGGAGGTTTCAGAGTTGTATTATGGAATTCAAACAACAACACTCTGCCTAAATCCCTTGTTCCATGACCACATCTTCCTGAGTAAGTCAAAAGTCCTTTATACAATGTAGACTAAAACTTTCACTCACAATCATGGATCATATTCCTCATATACTGCTTGCTTGCTTGAGACCACAAATGTAGCACATGGAAGTAGAAGGAAGGAGTTGAAGCCTATAAGATATCAACCACAAGTTACCCATGATCAGGCACTCGAACCTGGGAGTCTGGATCAATCTTCTTAATTGATGGTGGAGCACTGTAGCGATGAAAGCACAGAAAAGTCCACAAAGAATTTAACAGTTTGTGCTTAGTGGACAAACTGGAAGATGAGTTATAAAATTTGGTTAGGTGTGAATAGAAACACAGAACATTCCAGTACAACAATAACAATGTATCATTATTTCTTGAGTAATACTAGGTCGGGAGAAGAAGAATTTGCATTTATGCAATTAGATTTCCACAATGAGCCCAGAGAAGTCAAAATCAGATTTTATATACTCGATTCCTCTATTTTCTCCTCTTTGATTTTTTCACAGAAGAATCTTGTATTTTAGGTAAATTTAGCTACACATATGAAAGAAGACAACTTCCCTGCAGATGCTTAAAATTATGCATGGAGCTGCAAATGCAAGAAGAAAAAACAGAACTGCGGGAATGTCCATAGCTAGATTAATAGAAACTGAGCAGCTGGGGTCAGCCCTCTACAATGCCACAGATGTTGTTTATACCCTGCACCTAAGTTTTCCGTAAAAATGGGTAAAATATCACTTCCTTGCATCCTGAGAGTCCTCAGGAAGAAGAACAATATACCAAGACACTACTGTAATGAGGCCATCTAAAGGATTTATAGATAAGAAAAACATCTGCTGCCTTCTGTAACAGTCTTTCCTCTTTTCCCTATCTCCTAGGCAGCAAACTAGGTTGTGTCACAGGCAGAGATATTTAGCTCTATTCTAGCATGTGCAGAACTTTCGTCACATTTTGTCTAATCAAAGATTTTATCACTGTATCATAAGCCACATCTGGTTCCTGTATAAGAAAAGCAAAATTTCTGGCAAAGTGTGTTGTCAAGCTTTGAGAACATTTGGTTCAAAAGAAGTACTCCTTTCCCGTCTGGTCTGTAGACACTCACAGTCTACCTGGCTTCTGCACGGCTGTAAGGTAACTCAAGAGAGAGAGAAAATTAGGTCAAGAGTTGTTGTTCCCTCTGTTCCCATTGCCAGAGGCACAGTTCAGTCTGACTTCTAGTTCACTTGCAAGGCTTTTACATAAAGCTTTACAGAGTTGGCCTGGTAGATGCTCTCACTTCAATTAATACAGTAGATTCCCTTTAGTCCTTTAACAAACTTCCTTCCTTTTATAATAAAAGTCCTGGTATGATAAAAGGTGCCATGACAACAAGTTTGAGAAAAGGTTTACCAGTCTAAAAACAGAGGTCAGTAGGAGAATTTGGGTGCCTGACTGCTTTGCAAGTCTTTACCAAAATTTTCTTGGGGAATTTAGATCTTCTTATGCTGGGACTCATGTGACATTCCACTACTGCCCTACATTTGTAATGTGGTGTAAACTGTAACACAGTGCCACTGTGCTTCTAAATTTCTCAACATTTCTTAACTCTTAAGTAGTGGACTTTGCCAGATAAATACACTTTTTAACACTGCTTTTTTGTAGTGGTTGTATATTACTGTATCAGTATAATGACATGAACTGAAAGAACAGCAAATTCAAAACAGAAACTCTCCCAAGTGGGATTGTATTGATGCTGAGGAAGGCCACCACCAGGACTGGAAATCCACCACACAGTGATCTGCCACTTGAAATGCACAGGAAGGGAACAGAGTAACAGCTAGCAGCATTAACTTGTTACTTAGAAAACTAGTTCTAGTAAGGATAGGGGTATACTACTGTAGAAATCTGTTCATTTGGGATAGGAAGACTCAGGAATCACAGATTATAGTCATCTGTAACTCAGCATGGAGTAGTGGACATGATTTTCCTGACTCTTTTTCATCAGCTTCATTTTTTCTCACCTTTGGCTTCATCCCAGAGTCATTCTCCTTTGCCCACCAGTGTGTAACTTTTCATGTCCATCTCAGTATTTTTCTCCAGGAAGATAAAGTGGCATGATCAGCTTTGGGGAATAATACATCTAATTATTAAAATGCTAATAGCATCTTTAAACAAAGCAGCTGATGAATGTTTTACCTCTAATAGCATGCATTCATATAATGCAAAACATAGCTTTCTTTCTATGTAGGCTAAATAAGGCACATGTCAACTTCACCTTAAAGACTGTAAGAGACTTTGATTTCTGTCTTCTCTGACATTTCAGCTGTGATTGCTGCACTTTCAGATCTAAGAACCATAAGAGTTTGCTCTCCATTCTGTGTTGTTCTGTTGGATAGCCCAGAACAGATTAGAAAGAGGTCTTTTTCTTATAACAGACAAATTGAATGCTATTTTCTATTTGCATGAACCTTGGTACTTTCTCCTGATTAAATCTTCTGTAGAGTACAAAGTAACTTTTTAAACACAAAAACCGTGCCATTAGAAAAACTTATCTTGCTGATATTTTTATCTCCTATATTCTGTGTCATGCTTTTGAGTCTAATGAGGCAAGCCACTCTGCACTCCTTAGGAAGCAGTGTGGAAAAAAGGATTTGTGAAGCATTCAGGTGCTTCCCTTGGTTGGGAGTTAGCTTCCTTTTTGCTAGGAAGATGTTAGTTTTAGACTTTTGAAGACGGTTGAGCGACGTTCCCTTATGTTCATACTTAAGAATTCTATGGAAAAGCACATGAAAAGGGAAAGGAAACGTTGCTACAACTAATAGCAAAAGTAAAGAGAATTAAGCTCTAAAAACCTTAGGCAGGCCTCAATGTAAATCGTTCTAAATCCGTATCTCAATATTTGCTTTTCTCATAACTAATCACTATCTGATTACATCATTATTCACTATGAGAAGCCAGAATGGAAATCTTGAAAATATACCTTGGTTTACATGAGCACTATCTAAAATTCTTATAAAAGCACAAGGTATTCTATGCCACATAAGAACCATGGGATTTCAGAGGCGAAGAGGAAGAAAGTGCCAGACATGTTTGGGCAAAGCAGATGTCTTGCTGGGTCTGCTACTCATACTATTATTAAATGTGCTATATGTAGTTTCTAAAAGAGACTGGCGATATGGGTGTCATCGAACAAAGTATAACTTCCTGATGTTGTGTATCACAGAAGAATATTTTTTGTAGCCCCAAAAGAAATCCAAGGAATTTGACATGAGAAGGGACAATTAGTTAATGGATTGTCTATGTAGCTCTGAAGTACTGAAGGCACTTGGCTCCAGCTAAAGCCATCTGGAATATTTCCATTTGTACTCAAATCTTAACAAGAAAGAAATGTCAGAAGGGGGTAGGTAGAGTCATATAAAACTTAGAGAGCCATCTGGAAGCCCTCGGAAATATCTGGAGCCACAATTTTTGCAGCTAGGATATGTCAGAAGAATGCAGGTGGCAGGTACAGAAAACAGATAAAAAGAAAAATCATTAAGTATGAATAAAAATTACATTCTATAATTATCTTATTTGCAACTTTAGTCAAAAAAGGTCTCTAAAAACCTGATTTTAAGTCTTGCTAGTTATGTCCTTACTTTTTTTTTTCCACAGAGCCATTTTTGTGCCAGGAACAAGATGAATCTGGATGGAATCAACAAACACAGGATATGATAACAGTGATAGCCAGGAAAAGATGGTGTGTGCAGGGCTCAGTTGCACTGTGTGCAGCAATGGATATCCTACCCATCCTGTGTTTGGACAGCCAGGAAAGAGCTCTGGGAAAGGCAGCATTCTTCCTCAGAGGAATAAAGGAAAGGTGCAGCCCACAGCTCCCATGCAGTAGCACTGCCACAGCCCCTTACAGCATTGCCCTGGTGTAAAGATGGGAAGGTCCAGTTTGCAGAAGCAAGACACACTTGATGCTGGCAGGAGTAGGCTGTGCAAAATGCAGTGGAAATGCTGTGAAAAATGTCTGAACTGAGATTAAACTGTGTGGTGGCTTCCCATTATCAGGTTGGGAAAGTAGTTCCTAGCTTTGACTCAAAGTAAGGACAGAAGGCTTGTTCTGCTGTCCCCTGTTCTCATTCCTCCCACACTGCTGCAGTCACATGCAGAGGAGCTTTAGCAGCTCCAGGAGAGCTGACCAGGATCAAGCTCTCTTCACTTAGATTGCCTTGAGAACTTAATGTCTGTTGAAAGTGAGGAACATAAAGCAGTTTCTTATCTGCTACGGGATGTTGACACAGTATTTCCCTAAACTGGATCGACCTTAACCAGTGTCTGGAGGGACAACATTGTAAGTGATTTTCAAAGCGTTTCAGTGGAACGTGGGCATTCTGCCATTTACGCAAAAAAGAATAAAGCATACTCCAAAACTCTGCAAATACAAACTCCAGGTGGACTGGCTGTATTTTGTGTCTTTCTCAGACATGGAGAGCAGCCCACACTCTTTTTTAACCTAGGAAGCACAAAATCCAGAAAGTACCACTCTCTTCAACACTTCGTCCATATTGAAGGATTAAAAGCACGTTGGTAACACTGCATAGGTACAGTCACCATCCAACACTCTGGGAACAGAATGTGTGCCTGTTCTAGGACCGAGTGATGAAATCTCTCTTTGCTGCAGCAAAATTTCTTGTCTAAATTAGCATAGCAATGGCCCTGTGCTCCAAATGACCTGAAAAAGGTGTGGACTTCCCTCCACCCAGTGAACTCCAAGCTTGCGAAAGGTGGCATCCTGCCCTGAGAAGCTGAATCTCAAAGCGACCCTGTCTCACCTCTGGCTGGTCAGCTACCTCCCAGCCAAAGCTGATCAGGAATTGTAACAGCAGGAGAGGAGAAAAAGTGTGAGTATTTTTAAAATCTCTTTTCACCTCCTTTGCTCAAAAATAGTGTCATCATCCCAATCCTTAAGATCCCATTTTCTATTGTTCAGACAGAAGGCTCACAAACAAATGCCAAAACAAAGCCATTTCCTGGGACAAAAAGACCTAGGGCTATTGCCCACAACCTAAGCCAATCTAGCTACTTTGACAGGAAGGCAATCTGATTTTCTTCATTCAACCTACCTGTACCTCAATTTCACTGCCAATTGGGCTCACATTCCAGCTGAACTGCCATAAATCATTGCTCTTGAACAAATTTGCAAGACAAAGACAAAAACAGGCCTTATTCACTTCAAGTCTTAGCACCACAGGCTTTCGGAGTCTGGTACATCAGCCAGTGTTGAGCTTGGGCCTTGCTCAGAAAACAGTTGAACTTTTGTCCTCCCTCAGGGAGTGTACATAGCAGTGTGGGTGTGCTTACCAGCACCTTGAAGGACTGGGCTGATCTTTGGATGCAGTGTTATATAAAGAAAAATTAAGTACAATGATAGAAACACTGTGTTTGAAGTAGGATAGCTTGCCACACCCCAGCAGAAAAACACAGAAATCTGAGTTCAGAATACCTGTGGGAAAGCAATGGGATCAATTGTGATTTTGCTGATGCTGCAAGTGTGCCAAACAAGCTAACAAGCTGCCCGTGGAACCACTGCCATTGGCAGCTGCAGATGCTGCCAGCCATCTCAAGAGCAGTAATCTGCATCTGCCAATGAGAGAAGCTGCCAGAATGAATTATCACTGCTGAACTGTGAGGTTGCTGAGGGCTAGTGGGCACTTAGGAAGGAGAGATACTCCAGTAAAACTTCCTTACTCCCCTCGAGGTCAGAAGCAAAGAACCGGATTTACACCCCTTGTTTCCTTCCTCTTTTGTTCCTGTTCAATACACACAACAGATAACTTCAGTTTGGATTTAAAAAAAATTTAAACATCCCCCCCCACCCCAAGAAAAAAAAAAGCCAGTGCATTCATCAAAGTAAAGTTCTAATGCAGAAGGACAACTGCAGGAAAGCTGAAACCAAGCAACAGCTACTCTGGGCTCTCCCTCCGACTGTAACTTTACATGGGAGGTGCTCAGAAATCATGAATGGGATGCAGGAGGCAGGAAAAAAAGACCCAAAAGTGATGAAACAAGTAGTCAGAGCAGAAACCTAACTGTTTCAAATAAACTAATACAAATATCGATGATTTAAACTGCTGCATCAATATTACTGATAGACAAATTATTTATTAGAGGTTTCTGATCATCTTCTGAAAGCAAGTGATTTTAAGTGCAGCACAAAAGACAGATCCTAGCCTGAGAAATTTTCAGTTTTGCTTGCCAAAATGTCTAGATAACAAGTGTCATTTGCTGTTTGTAGCAGTGCAGCACACTGCCTCATATCTCCTCTAGTCATGAACTGAAATCCCACTGTGTTAAGGACTCTGCATATAGTTGGAAGTGAAAGAGATGGAAAACAGCCAGATACAGGGAAAACCAACACTTTATGAGTAAATACTCCTGGCAGAGGAGCCATTATCATAATTTACAATTCACAGAGGTTTTGTAGGCCTTCCCATAAAGACGGGTTGCCTCAGGAGCCTGACTCAGTGTTGCTTCAGTGCAGGTGAGAGTGCCTCCAAATACGTGGACCAAGAGGTAGAAGATCATACAAGCTGGTATTTGAAAATTTCAGTAGGGAGCACTTGAAGAAACCAGTAAGTGTTGGCTACTGGCTTTCAATTTTAAAAGACAGGGAAGACACAGATGATAGGATATGAGGCATATGAATCTGAGTGCAAGTCCAAAAGATCAGATGCAGCGGAAAGAGAGATTGTGGGTACAACACTAAAGATGTAGACAAAAGAACTAGAGAGTAAGAAAGGTGAAGTAATTTAATCTAAAATAACATTTTTTTAAAACCCAAGATTGTAAAGCACAACATAAACGTTCCTATTGTATGAATATAAAAACTCCTTTTATGACTTTTCTAATATGGATGTTCCTACGTGAGGAAAGTTCATCAAATCACTAGTAATTCCCATAGCAACATATAGCCCAAGGTTCTACCACTACCCTGCTTCCAATCTGAAAAATTTCAGAGTCCCTTTGGAGTGGCAATAGTTATTTCCCCAAAATAGTTTCCAGGTACCGTAAGAAAACCTGATTTCCTGTAAAATCCAACTTCAAATGTCCTACTTTGAATTCAAGGACTGCCATTCATATGCAGCACTAAAAAGACATAAAATGTGTTTTAAGGCCACAAAATATATTTACTTAGGTAGCCCAGGGGAACACAAAACTGTGCAGCATGGTCAGTAACTGCTGATGAAACTACTGCTACACAAGCTTCTGACTGTGAGGGGAGACCTACACTACGGCCTTGATGTGGAAGCCAAGGTAGTAATTTCGTTTCTGACCGCTAAGCAGTATTCAAAAAAGCCACAATATATATGTAATAAAAGAGGATCCCACTCTGTATTTTCATCCCCTATTAGAAGGTGAAGGGTTTTTAATGTTGCTTGGCATTCAAAGATTTTCACAATGTGGGTTGTGGGCTGTGAAAATGGAATTATAAGATAGGTTTGAGATATCCAGCGACAGCTCAATAATGGTTACAGGTGTCCTAAAAGTTGGGACAAGAAGGAGCTGCTGAGCTGGCACATTGCTCCTGCCACCCACAAAGTGTTAGTGTAAGCACTGAGAGAAGCCATTAAGCAGCCTTGTCTTGTCGAGGAGAGCTGCCAAGGGATATATATTTTGAGGCCTTGCTATTGACTCTTTCATAGTGTGCCACTTGTGGATGATATATAGGGCAGTACTCAGTTCATCTATTTGCTGTAAGCAATGACTGTATACCTACCTTGTTTGATTCAGTCCTCTCGTGATGCACGAGGTGGAGCGATGCAAGGCTGGCTGGCAGATGTAGCTGAGCTCTGCAAGTAAGGCTGGGAATCAGCTGAAGAGCAGAGGACAAGGCTTTCACAGCCTCACACTACACGTTCAAGTCTGCGTTACCATTGTGGTGTCTTCACCTACCTCAACTGTTGTCCACCTCCTATGAAAGAAGCTGCTGATAGGAAGGATTGCAGATATCCAAGAATGTCAGCAAAATGGGAGCAATTCCATGGTGAAGAGGTTGATGTGGCAGCTTAAGGTTTCTAACCTCAGCCATTGCAGCAGCTTTTGTAAAAAAAGGCTTGGAAGCTTAATCTCCCTATGAAACAAGGATAACAGTCTTATTACTCAAGAGTATTTTACTAAATACAAGTCTGGACAAGGAAGGAAAATGAAGACTAAGTATTGCATTAATAATGATTAAGCCTAATGCTAATCCTGCTTGTATTTCCACATCAGCTTAGCTTCTGAGTCAAAGATCCACTTCTTCCTCGCTTTTAACCATCTGTTTTTCTTACCTGTTACCTTGACTTTTATTATGTCCTTCATTATAGAGCCTAGGCTTGATGTATCTTTTATTTATGTATATTTTATTTCTCTATTTGTTCAGCAAAAGTTTTAGAGCTTATAGGGGTATTCTGTGGGGAAAAATATCATTAGGGTCCAAGGAGAATCTTCAGTCAGTGGTTGAATCTGAAGCTACTTGGCAGCTTTAAATGGCTTTTGGTACGAGGCTGAGCCTGACGCAGAAACAGAATTAGACCTTGACATCAAACTTTCCATAAAAGAGAAATCTCAGTAGGGGAAAGAACTTAGCCCTTTAAGATGGAAAGTTTTAACAGGAATGATACAAATAGATATTCATTGAATTGCTTGCATTGTAGGAGGGCAGGTGAATGACAGACAAAAAGTGTTGAGGTATTGTTTTCCCTCCTGTCTCACTTGGCGAGGCTTTCTTCACTATGGAGCTGACTCTCTCCTTGCAAATACAACAGTGTCTTCATCACAGATTAGTCATAAGGGGATAAGAGAAATTCAAGTAGATCATGCCAACACACCTGAAATAGCAATGCAATATAGGCATAAAAGCCCTAAGAAATATCAACTGAGTCTTTGCCTTACGAATTAGGAGTACTTTGAGAATCTATGGGTAAAATAATGAGTTCAAATTATCCACATAGAACAACTGCAGCGTGAAATTTATCAATATTTTTATCAGGGATCTTTAGTTGTGAGGGAGTTGGGGTATACATCTTTTAAGGAGAGAATAGCCTGATCTCAAAGGCTGTCTCTGGGACAGAGCTCTCAGAGGGTCTACCCAGCTTTCCTGCAGAGAGTAGAGGGGCACTCTTCAAAAGCTTTTCCTCTCTAGTTGAGTGGCTGAGTGAGGGCATTCAGTGGCTACATGTGCTCATTGTTATGAGCACAGAGACAGAAGGACTGCCTGCCCCACACTCAGAACCCCACAAAGGAAAGCTCTTCCATGCATTGATTCACCCACGTTTTAAAAGCAATTTGTCTTCTCTGCTACAGTCATGAACTTTTGCCATGTTTCAGGCAACACTCTCCTCACAGTTAAAACCAGAATTTCCCATATATAGGAGTCACCAAAAGTAGGGCACAAGCCAAAGGCTTTCCAATGGCCTGGCTGCGTTGCTCCCTCTGAAGGAAACCTTTCAGCCCCTAGAGAAGTTACTTCCTATCTCCTCCCATAATCTGCCAACACCTTGTTAATAAACAAAATCCTCTAAATTTGCTTACGTTTGAGATGTGGGGTATTACGGAATGCTATCTGCTTGATGAAGAGCATCTTTCCAGAGTACCTAGTCTGCATGGGGCCTTTCTGGAGAAAGCAGAAACCTCTCTATTACAGCAGAAAAGAGGGGAAATGCTCATCTAGCCTCCAAAAAAAAAAAAAAAAGTTACCATGAGAGAGAGAACTTGCATTGTTTTGCATTGGGCTCCTCCAGTTGACCTACAAAATATAAATGAACCAGTATTTTGTGATTATTTATCTTCCCTAAAAGAAGAAGATAAAATCACAATACTGCCCATTAGGGCTGCTAAATAATGTTGGTAGTACCAATGGCATTTCTGGTGCATGTATGTGAAAGACATGAAATTTAGAAGAGCATCTTTTATCTGGATGAACAGCATTTGGAACAAGCCAAAGAACTTAATCAGAGAGATTTTTGTATAAAGTAATGTGTGAGGATTTGCATGCTTTTACCCTGGAGAATGGGCAATTCCATTTTCTGTTCCCTCTCATTTTTTATGCCACAATAATGATTTCAGGACTCAGCAGAGACAGATAGGTCCTATTTAGTGGACTGTTTGTTTCTTTCAGTTGCTGAGGATTTATGGAACTGATGATTAACTCTTGCATTACCACAGCAGTGTATCTAGTCTTTGAAGTGGACTGAACTTTTGCTATCTGACAATAACACTTCTTCACAGGTTATGCCTAAAACAAAATCAAAACCTGAGATTCAGCAGGAAACTGAGTCTCAAGAAACTTCAAGCATCCTGCAGCCAGCGAGCCCCACGTCTTCCCTTCTCTTTGTTCTCTTCCTTCTCTCCAAGGATCACCACATCGCTCTCACAGCCTGTCCCCTGCTCCAGCTTGCCTTTTCCTCTATCTTCATTCATTGTATCTTGCAGATTTACGTGAGGAGAGACATTATCTGAAAACTTATTTTACACATAAAGGGTTGAGGGCCAGAATGATGAAAATCCAATATATTGGTCTGAAACACTAATGGTGAAAGACCAGCTATCACTGGCAAAACCCCCAAACTAATCCAGCTGCCCACTGAAGCATGAACAAATGCAGTCCAAATGTCTCCAAAATAACTAAGAGCTATTTCTTCACCCCACATAAGATTCAATGTACTTCTAAATGGGACAAAGGAAGGCAACTCTATCTTCCAGGGCTGCAAACCAGCTCCCTTTACTGCATCCTAACCAGAAGCCAGACTCTGGAACTATCTAAGCCAGCATAAATTCTGCCATCCACATCTGCAGCAAAGTCCTCGAGTGGATTTGATCCCATTTTCCTGGCAACAGATTTTTGAAAGAAATATTCAAATCTGACTCTATTTTACCCTGAGATTAAGAATGGCAAAATCAGTGTTTCATGTATTTGATTAACACTTAAAGACAATTTCTCTCATCTTTTGCAGTTCCTTGAATGATCTAGTCTGCTGCACTAGATCCCAAAGATATAATGTTTTGATATGAGACTGCAGTAACACTCCCTTTTGCTTCACCTAATTTTTCCACAATGCCATGTGACACAAGTTACAGATGTGGATGCTGGACAGTGAGTTATGCTTGACAGCATAGTCTGTTGCTGGCAGCAAGGAATGTTAGATGTTGCATAAGCAACATGTGGAGGAACAAAACACAAATGGAGTAGTAAACACAGCCTTGTCCAGTCCTGCCTTTTCTCATTCATTTTATATCAGTTTTAGGCTTCAGAATTTTTCTTTTTAGCACTGCTTTTGCTTTCTTCATGGATGACACCTGGCTTACGTCAGCACTTAGCTTAGTGAGACAGCAGCTAATTGCCTAAATTTCTCTTGAGATAACAAAGGCCAAAGAGGCTTTTAGGAGTCCAGTAGGATAATTCAAAGGAGAGGGGCCAAAGGCTCAGAAGCCTCAGTAACCTGAATGGTGATGAAAGAGAGGAATCCCTGCAGAGCCACAGATTGAACTGCAACTTTTGAGAGCTTTACTGTCCCTCTATGGGACATTTTAGTGTTTGGGGGAAAGGGTGTGGAGTGAATTACTTAAAACACACTTTTACTGTAGCTTCAGAACAAAAGGATATATAATCTACATGTTGGAAAGGCATACAACCCCAGTGGTGTGCCCGGTAGATCCTCTAAGTAAAGTTTTAGAACAAGAAATACTCTGATGGAGAAAGGGTTTGTCATCCACACAATCCAAGGCATAACACAGACTCAAAGTACATTCTTCTTATTTTATATAAGAAAAAACAGGCAAGAGATATTGCAGGAGGGTCTCCAGGGTGGAGCCAGGAAGAGCAGCAAGGAATCTGGCATCCCAATCTGGCTTCCCACTGACCTCTGGCACACGGATTCTCACTAAGAAATCCCAGCAGTGGCAATTTCATGTGCTGTCCAGGCTAAATGAGCCACCATGGCCCTGATGATACACATTTTATCTTGATGAAATCAAGAAATTTTAATCTAAATATATCTAAAAAATCCCCACCTATATAAATACACCCCTATTTTCCTTCTGTACAAATGGCAGTAGGCATGACACAGAATCAAAGAATCATAGAATGCTTTGGTTTGGAAGTTCCCTTAAAGATCATGAAATACCAACCTCCCTGCCACAGGCAGGGGCACCTCCCACTAGATCAGGTTGCCCAAAACCCTTTATAGCCCAGCCCTGAACACCCCTAGGGACGAAGCACCCACAATCTCTCCAGACAAACTGTGCCAGTGCCTCACCACCCCCACAGCAAAGAATCTCCTCCCAATATCTAATCCACACCTACCCTTTTTAAGTTTGAAGCCATTCCCCCTTGTCCTATCACTAAATGCCCTTGTAAAAGTCCCTCTCCAGTTCTCTTCTGTGCCCCCTTTAGGAACTGAAAGGCTGCCACAAGGTCTCTCCAGAGCCTTCTCTTCTCCATTCTAAACAACACCAACTCTCTCAGCCTGTCTTCATAGGAGAGGTGCTCTGGCCCCCTGATTATCTTCAGGGCTGTATATGTATGTATGTATGTATGTATGTATGTGTATGTGTGTGTGCTTATGAATTAACACATTCTTTGAACTTTTCTCCTGCTAATTGTGCTGCCATTTAAAATGACCTAGGTCCTTCTTGAAAATTTTGGTCATTTTGGCAACTTAACTGTTATAGCAACTGTCTTGTCATAAATAGCTCAATTTCATTAATACTTAACAACAGAAATGCAATTTCTCTCTCTCACTGAAGAAGAGTGCCTTGTCCCTCCACTGCAGTACAGGCTTCATTCACTTCTTAGAGGATTTATTTTTTTCTGAAATTGCTTACTTTATTTCCCTCATATCATTAAAATTCCTTAGTGCAGATTTTTTTTTCAGCCAAGTTTATACTACTTGTCTCATACTCTAGAAATATTATTTATATTTTATTTGCTTCATTTACATTGTAGTTGGGATTTTTTGGGGGGTGGGTCAGTAAATATTGAATTAACTGGAAAACACAACCATTTGTTTGATTCCTTGTTAGCTTGGCTTGGACCACAAATATATCCTCTTATTCCTTCCTTTTTATTTTTCTTTTCAAAGAAGATATAACTAGGTTTCCTTCTTGTACTGCTGTCTCTCTAAAACAATTTTAAACCATATCATGCTAGCTCAGCTCTATTACAAATATAGCTCAGAGCACTCTGCTTCAGGAAAGCCAGTAAGCAAGGACGGAGATTGCAGAGGGAAGTGGTAGGAATGATCAGAACACCAGAAAATGTGATTTCGGAGAAAGTCTTAAGATGTTCAGTGTACAGAGAAAGAGTCTCAAGGAGCAAGATGGTATTCAAGCATGTTGAAAAAAAGATATTTCACAGAAAGAGGAAACATGATTTTCTCTGTGTGATAGACAGACAAGGCAAGAGTAAGTGGGCTTGACTGTAGAAAGGGAATTCATACTGGATATAAGAATAAAACCCCAATAAGAAACTCTGAAATATAGTGAAGCACTGGTTTTATTACCAGACGAGCCCTGGGAGCTCCTCTACTAGACACTTTCAAAAGAGATATTTTGGCAAATCATGTCAGAAATGCAACTGATCCTTCCCCAAAGCAGGGATGAGTGATCTTTTGAGGTCTTTCTGAGTGCCTTTTCCTATGATTCAGTCTCCAGTCACATCACTTAAAATACAATGTGGAACATCATCCTTTGTTGCAAAAAACTGAGAACGGAAATTAGGTCTAAAAACTGGACCCTTGCTACAAAGAGACATGAAAGCAAGAAAACAGTAGCATCAACAGACACACTAACCATAATTCCTAATGACTTGAATAGGAAGTGAATGAGTCTGTGAAACGAAAACATATAGTACTGTCTATTAGTTGTTAAAAGGATTTCAAAACTAAAACATATAGCTAAAACACACTTTACATTATATTTAGCAAATTAAAATGGAATCATTTATGCATGATAATGTGACATGTACCTGACATTAAAAAAAAAAGCCAAAAAAGGTCAAGCTAACAGTATCAGGAAAACTTCTAAAACCCACTTAGAGAACCAATTGTATAAGAGGAAGACAATGCCCAATTCTATCCCTTTGCACTTTTGTTTCAATGAGGTTTGTCATTACCTGACAAGGTAGCAGGGTGTTCCTTTCCAGAGGGCAGCAGTAATTTTAAGGCATTATTTTAAGTTGCAGTCAAGTGGTAAAATGGAGGACAGATAACTGCAGCAGGGCTGTTACTGGCTCACAAGCTCATGGCCACAATCAGCTGAAGCAGCTCAGCATCCAGAACAGACCCACAGCTGCAGGGCTATAGCAGCAGGACAGCAGGTGCATTTTCCTTCTTAAGTTTTATATGAGCCTGCAGTATTACAAAAAAAACTTTCCAGATTTCTTAAAACCGTTGTGAAAATTCCTAATATTGCAGGTACTTCCATAAAAATAATTTCAGCCTTCTTTTGGGTACACTAGGAGCTGGAAATGGAATGTGGCTTCTTTCACTAAATTACACTTACAGGAGGATGAAAGGTACATTTCAGCCTTACCACCCAACCCTGAACAATCCTCTGCAAGGCAGCCAAACAGGCACCAGTTTTCCTAAACCTGCAAAACTGAAACAAAATTCAGGCAGAAACAGGCACAATACTACTCCAGATCCTAAATTTACAGTTCCATTACTGATCACCATTTTCTCCCCACCGTAGTCAGACCTTGAGCTGCCAACTGAAAAAGATAAGCACGTCATATGTTGTTTTGCCAAAAGGGTCAGTATAGCACAGAATCTTATTTTTCTTTACATACACCAAAATCCATTGAGAATCACGGTACAAAGGTTTCCATCCAACTCTCCTTTCACAGCGACATATGGCAAACACAATGTAATTGTGCAATGACCATGGTGGTTAAAGAGGACCACGTTGTTCTTCTCTGTGGACTTTCATGGTGGGCAGTCCAATTCCAGTAGCCTGGGAATTCTTGCTGTACCCAATGTCTGGTAAATTACTCAAGAGAGACCTGCGGTTCATATTTATCACACAAGACCTTGAAAACACCAGAAAAACTAATTTGTTAGCACTGTATTAGACATCCTTGTATGTCCTTTTGTTAGTTCTTGGAGACAGGAAGCACAGGAGAAATTTAGTAAAGAAAGAAGAGAAATGCCACTATTGACTGCTTCTCTGTATGTTTGTTAGAGGAGCAACACATTAAAGGCAATACCTGTCTCAAAATAAAACATTTTCATTGTGCAGCAGCTGTACAAGGATCTACCATTCTTTCCTCCAGATTCAAAAAACAATGCTCTGTGGGAATGCAAATCAAATGAACTCAGCTGGGAAATGCCTGACTTCCAAGGTGGGCAGAGACCTGGGAATAGAGCAGAGCAGCACAATTCTGGTGTACAGTGTCCAACAACCTGTGGAGACCCTGAGTGGATTATCTAAACCCCAGATGTTGTTCAGGTAGTTGGTCATTCTTCTGTGAACCACAGAAAGAAGGATCCGCTGCAAGAAGGTGAGAGAACAAACCTGGATGAAGATACAACTCAAATACTCTGGATTTCTGGTCTGCTTTTAATTATTTTATCAAGCTTTCTCTCTTCTTTCCATGAAATACCTTCATAATATTTATGAAATACCTTGTTCCATGAAAATTTATGTTAATTAGAATTAGTCCAATTTCCAAATCTGAGTTGAGTATGTTTGGTCAAAATGATGGAGGGTATACAAATAATAGAACAAAAAATACTCTTACCATCTGTAAAGACTTCTATTTGGACTTGAGAAGCACATTTCAAATTCCTCCTATTGCCTCCCCCAGAGCAGAGTGCACACAGGATAATCTAAAGGAAGTTCATTTCAATATCAACCTGCTTCCAATCTGTATAAAATATTTACTGCTGACCAGAGCAGGGACTGATGGCTGGGCATCCCTGGGTCATGACTTACTGATTAGCTCCCTGGCCAGCCAGAGGCACAAGTGTTTCCACTTCCTCTAAAATGGGACTTTTTGGCAGAAGAAAGGCCCCATAGCACAGCAGCTATAGGATGACAAAGATCCACTTTGGATTTCTGTCTCTAATCAGGAAGAATAAGGGTGAACTTATCTCAAATACTATTGGCATATCCTGGCCTTATGTGTATCACCCATAACAGCACCTTCTGAAGCTCCTTTAAAACTATTTGTTAAATTTCTGTTCTTCCCAAATTGTCAGTTGTTTCAGGTTTTGGGGTGGGATATTTTTGGGTTTTAGTTTGTTGTTCATAGTTTGTTTTTTTTTTATTGTTTCTGTTTTGTTTCGTGGGGTTTTGTTTGTTTTTTGTTTGTTTGGTTTGGGTTTTTTTTCCAAACCTTCTGCCTTAGAAAGCAGCAGCCCCACAAGCAGACTTTGCTGCATGGGGGCTCATATATATTGTTTCTCTGATGATTAAAAGCCATCTACTGCAGTACAGTGTGAAAGCACAGCTTTCAGGTCCTGGGTTAATGCTGATTTCTATTTTCAGTGGTTTTTCTCCCTCCTTAGAATCTGCAGCTTTTATCTTCTGGGCAGAGCAACCTTGGGGAAAAAATCTCACAGTTTTCTGTCTTATCTGCCACTCTACTTCCTATGAAAAAGTTAGAGCAAGCCACTGTCCAGAAATATTGTTATATTCTGTATGTTTTTTTTAAGGATATGCACAGCATAACCCTCAAAGTAGCTTTACTGACAAAGGATAAATAAATAATAAACTGTAACTTTCCCCAATTTTTTTTTTTTTTTTTTTCTTCACATTCTGCTTCATTCTCTGTCCTGCTGCACCCTATATCTACTCCATCTATGGATACCTAAATATTTATTCTTCCTCTAGCAGTCCTTTTGCCCTCTGGCATCAAGAGCAAAGGTCGTGGGGATGCTGTAGAGACCCAGCTGTGAAACAGCCTGTTAGCCTTACTGATGTAACAGCGTGGACTCACTGTGACACTGAATGCAGGCATGGAAAAGAGCACAGTCCCCTCGCCTGCATGTTACTTAGAAGAGCAAAGCCACCTCTGTAAGCCTTCTGGCGTTCTTGCTGGTATGGAGCCAGCAGACACTTCCATGTAGCCCCCCCAGGGGAGGCTGCACTGGGGTGAGCTGTGTCTCAGGAGTGCTCTAAGCTGTAGCAGCCCTTCAGCCACTGCCACAGGACCTGTCAGACACCAAATGGGATGGTGGTGATCAGAGGGACAGAAGGTCCCAGGGTTCACCCTTTTACAGTTAAACTGGCCACTGGCTTCTGCCACTCATGCTTCACATTCACTTAATGAAAAATACACAATATTAAATGAAACAAAATAACAGAGCTATTCCGTATCTCATTTCCCTATACAAATTTGTATTTCAGAGCTACAGAAGGATCTTACTAACGCCAGCATTCCTTAGAAATCTGTGCTCAATTCAATTGCCTTGTACTCATCCTTGACTTTTTGGAAATGATTTGTACATAAATGCTTTGTACACAATGCACTTTAAAACTTATCTATGTGCTGTGATAAATATTTCATTTAAGCTTGGCTTGGGTCTCAGTTGTGTGAATTCCTCTACGCCGTGACCAGAAAGCATCTTTTCCTGTGCTTACCTCTGAGATTTTATCAGCACAGCACTGTCTTTTTCATCAGCATCACTCTGTAAATATATTTAGAATTTTATTTCCTTGGTGGCCCATGTTCCCAGCATGATATACCATCATGGAAAAAGGCAAATGCTTTGATAAAATCTGGATGGTTTATATAACCTGTTTCCTAATCTGGTGCTTTACGCCACAGATACTTTGACAGACCTATTTCATGAAATTGTTTCTGAACCTCACATGCCTGAAAATCAGATACATTTTCATTAGTATTATTTCTAACACTGAAATGGGATGTGGCTCATGCACTTTATATTTTTACAGATCGGAAGTTGACATTTCTGTACCCCCAAAGGGGTACAATGCTTGATATGTAAGAGAAATATGACATTTGGTATACTCTGCCAATTCCTTCAGACAGCCAGGCTGTACTCCACTTTCAGTCACTGCCTATCCTTTATCTAAAACTCAGGTGCTATTCCTATTATTTAATATCCATCATACTTTATTTACATAGATACCTACCTAAAGACACTGTTGGACACTTAGTGCAAATCAGCAAGCTTCATCGGTCCCAATCAAGATCTGAAACACGTACCCATAAATGTATGGAGGAATTTACTCAGGGAACCCTTGATTTGAGTCCCAGCCACAGCAAAAAAGAGAATAACCCAGTTCTCTAATTCACATTTAAGATAATTGCTGAAGAGTTCAAATGTGCACGAGGAGTGAACCTCTCCTGTGCTAATGGAACTGCAGGAAAGTAAGCTGCCTGCATGCTACCTGCATGTTTTTGATAACAGTCTGATGCAAGTTACTATGACTCTGACTGGCATCACATCCTGCTGCTTCTTATAAGTGTTGCTTTGTTTGCTTTCTGAAAAGGAATCCTACTAAATAAATTTGATTTTTTCCCAAAGTTGTAAATTCAATTATTCAGCAGCATTATCCAGCTGACAACCATCCGAAGTGAAGCACTGAGAATATTTTCTGAATGAGAAACAGAAGCAGATTTACTATTTCTTTATGCTGCAGTATTTTTTCTCAGATGTTTGACACAGCATGAGAGAGATTTAGCTGACCATTGCACAGCCTTGGCCTTCTTACCTTCATGTTGTTGATTTATCATCAAATGTTGCTCATTTGTCATCTAATGTGCTTAGTGGAAATGAAATGTGGCACTTTTTAAGACAATGATTTATTTTAAACTTAACTTTCCAGATCCCAACTTTTGGTCACTTTTGGGTAGAAATGAGATCAATATACCTCCAAAATTTGCACCATATCTGCTTGTGACCAGATCTTCTGCAATGGCAAAGTGAAGAGCAACACAGTCCCACCTCCTTCCCTTTAGAGAGCTGAAACAGGCCTGACCTGGAAGTCTTACTCTCCATTTTCATATCATGTAAAGGAGTTTAGCCTGGAGCTTCTACTTTTGTGCTCTTTTTTTTCTTTTTTTTTCCCCACAAAAAGTCTGATTAAAGAAAAAACCCAGCTTCTTTTTGAAAAGGGATAATTGGAAAATGTAGGCAAAAAACATTTTCTGTAATATTCTTCCTATACAGTTCTTTGGCTAGAATATAAAGCAAAAATTTTTCACAACTTATATTCTGATGGGGGAAAAAGCCCTAGCCAAAGAAGAAATGTCAGCTCACCTGTTTTTGTAACTTGTGCAGACACAGCATTTAGCATTTAGACCTTCTCAGAAATCTTCACAGCATTTTTCTCTACTCCAAGCTAGCTCCTGCTTAAGTTTATTTTGCTTACATCAAACCAAAATTGAAATAACATCCATTCACACTTGTGGACAAGCCAATATCCAGAATAATTATTTTTCCTTTCGTAAACAAGCCTAGCAACTTGCAGCCTTAACATAGTGGCCAACAAACAGTGACACGGGTTGGTGAGGTCACAGGAACAGTCATAAAGGTGGTCTGATTAGAAGGGGAAAATTACTTAACAGAAGAAAACATCTACTGGGAAAAATACTCTCAGAAGAAATGCCTGCCAGCCTGGGGACTTTGAACCTGTGAACCAGAAGCATCCTCAAGAAGTGCTCATCTGGCATCTTTGAAGTATAACTGAGTACCTAGAAAATGGAAAACTCCAAAGATACCATCAATAACTGCAAAAACAAGGAAATGCAGCAGCAATTAATTATTTGAAAAGGCGAAAAATAATCTGGAAAAATGGTAAAACATCCTGGGAAAGTATGAATTAGTAGGTGCCATTGGCTCTTCTATCAGCAAGATGATAACAGTTTGAAAAAAAAAAATTGCTCTAAAAGAACAGAAAACATTATCATCATCTGCCCCAGATGAAAACCACCAACTAACATCTATTGGCTGCCCAGAGTGGTGGTGCCCTAAGTACTCTTATGTCTCTGTGATACAAAAATTACTTGTATTTTTTATCCAAAATGGAGCTATTTTCTTTCTGACAACTTCCTGTGCTGCACATACTTTTCATTCCCTAAACAGGTTGAACATGAACTTTCTATGAAATCTTGGACTGTCACTGGGGTGCCTCACTGACCCCAGTTTCCATCTCTGAAGTAAGACTGTCTCTGTTGCATTGTTGGTTCCCTTTGGGCCCCCTTCTGGGGTTCATATGATTTGTCCTCCCACGTTTGGACAGTTTGTCCCGCTACTTTTGGACAGTTTGTCCCCTTCTAATTTGCTTAATACTGACATTATATGTTCATGTAAGTAATCTACAATAAGTATATCTGCAGTTATCTTGATAAATTGCTTTACTAATGAAGAATTTTTAGTAACCTGTAACAGTGTGTACCTACTTGGCTACTGCTAAAATACTGATGGTCACTCCAGTTGATTGTTCCTATACTATTGGTAGATGCTATACTATTGATTGCTAGTCTTACTGACTGCTGAAATACTAGTAATTGCTGAGAGAAATTTTTAAAACTTGGGAGATATTTATTCCCTTTATTAAGCATAGGCCTATTTGCTAATGCTGATTTTTGTGGTAATAAGTGGTAAATTTGGAACAGGCTGCCCAGGGAAATGGTGAAGTCACTATCCCTGGAAGTGTTCAAAAAAACAAGTAGACATAGGACTTTGAGATGTGGTTTAGTTGACACTGTGGTAATTGGTTAAAGGTTGGACTTGATGATCTTGGATGTTTTTTCCAGCCTTAATTATTCTGTGATTTTATGATCTGTAATAAAGCAGGGAAATGTAGAGGATAAAGTCTCCATGTCCTTATGTATTACAGAATCTTAAAAACCCATGGATGTGATCTCCACACATCTGCAGCCTGGGAAGCCCTTCAGGAATGACATGAGGAGGAGAAAAGTCAATTTCCTCAAAGAGCTCTGAGCCAGATGTATGGATGAGCTTGCGAGGTTGGCATTGGTGATGTGGCAGCACCACGGCCAAGATGGGTGAGCTGAGAAGCAAATGTGGAAACTGAGAGCATAAACACATATGGAAAAACTATAAGCAAAATGACATGAGTAAAAATATGCAGTATTTCTGTATTTGTGAAATAACTAAACTTGATTAATTTTGCAGATAAAATTGTGGAAATTGTTGAATGCTGCTAGGAAATGATGGCTGGACATAGTGCTTTCCTCTGCTACATATGTGCATTTCATGAAAGGAAAAACCAATTATTTCCATTTAGATTTAACTCTTGCTTCTCTTAAACCACGTCAGGTCCAAAACCTATTTATTTACAATGTCAATTTGCTTTTAGTTCTCAAGCCCAGTTTTACTGCTCACCTGGTAATTGTTTATATAGGCAGTTGCTAGGGAATAGGAGATGAATAGTCTTCATCTCAGCATGTGAAAAATCAAATCTGCTACCTTGCTGCTGCACGGGAAGTCTATAGCAAAGACAAACATAGGAGATAGGAGAGAATGAGCTTTAGCACATCTGACCAAGAGCATTGCTATGAGCTGATGGAGATAAGATTCTTTCACTGTCCTACTCCCAAAAAAGATAAAAAAACAGTTTTAACCAGAGCTGCTTGGAAAGGTGTTTTTTTTCTCCTAAGTACTCCTTTTATCTGTTTAAATAAAAATCTGGTGACATGAAACTTTGACATTTGCTCATATGGTCCAAACTTGTTGCTGCAGAGGAGCTCTCCACTGCTTGCTCCTGGAGCCAGGTTCTTCCCTCATGCACTGTCTCTTCTTTGCAGAGATGCCAAAGCAGAACCGTTGCCACAGTGCATTTCAGGAGACACCGTCATCCAGCAGCTTGGTGAGGACAGCAAAGGCATGAGACAGCCAAGGACTGACTCCCACAAACCATTGGCAACAGCGCCAAATGAATTTTTTCCACACATCTGGCCAAAATGTTTTGGCTTTTGCCATTTAGTCTTTAGAGGGAAGAGAAAAAAACATATATTTTCCATCCAAAGCAAGTGCTGTCTTGTGAAAAGAAAACTCTAAATAGAACTTCAAGAGAGTTTTGACGGAGATTTTCCAACCAGTGGTCTGGTAGAATGGAGGGTGCAGAGATGATGGTCGCACAGGCAATGTCCCCTCTTGCCCTGGCAGCTAAATGAGAAGGTGCAGTGGAGGCTGTTGGAAATCTCCACAGCTCCACAGTATTACTCAGGAGGGCCTGACTCCCTTTGCTTTGGAGGCCATGCAGCATTCTCAGTGCCCTGCTCACTAAAAGACCTTAGCAAAGAAACAAAAGGATCCCTCTTGGTGCCTGAAATCTGGAGAACTAAGGGGGGCCCTGCAGGTCAGGAGTTTCTTCCTGAAAAATCAAATGTTGACGTTCAAACCACTTATTATCTTCTTTCATGTGTTTTCTTTCTTTTTGTGGTTCTGATTCAGCAGCAATATTTTTCTCACTGCAATTTATGGATAAACTTGTCCTTGCTAAGAAGGAAACCTCTACAGCAGTGATGTATGCCCATGTTGGTCATTTTATTGCTTTTCCAAAGTGCACTGTTTGCAAAAAAGGGTGGCTGCTCAGCATTTTTTCCCCCACTTTAATATCTGCAAGATTTTGGTCTTGTCTTTTTTTTTTTTTTTTTTTAATGCGCATTAATTTGAGAAATAAGCAGGAACTGTTTCTTAAATCCAGATAAAAAGGATACATAATAATTACCATCTGTGCAGCTTCCTGGGGTGGAGTCCCCACCATGCTCCCGTAATCTAATAAAACTAAAAGTGATCAAGATCTTACTATTACTATCCACTCGCCACCACATTTGCTAACAATGGCAAATTTTTCCTTTTAATAGGATATAGAGGTAACTCACAAGGAACCCCAGTATCTGTATCTTTGCCCGTGTAGTCATTCCTGTTCCTCTTGTGCACCCACACTTCAAAATCTCAGCTCTGAATCTCTTCTAGAGACAATTTTTATTAGGCAAACAGCCTGTCTTCATGGTCCTTTCCTGGGCAGATTTAGAACACCTCTTCTCAAGGCTTTAATTCAGCTCTCTCTCTTAAACTTTTTTTAAAGACAGACTGACTTCCTTCTGTAAGTCTCCTAGGTATCATGTACTATATAATTTCCTTGACTTTTATTTTTCTCTGAATTCTGAAACTTGCTAAATAACAATATTTCAGAAAAGAAAATAGTCTCTAATATGGTACTGCATAGTGTGCATTCAGGCTGAAAGGGAAATAATTTATTACAAAGGAATTCTGCAAAAGAAAGTACTCCTAAGAGGAACATTAAACAACTCTAAAAGGATTAAAAACAACATATGGTATTTTTCCCTTTCTTCCCCCAATACTAGATCGACCAAACACGTAATTTAGCTTTTTATGATCTGGCATCAGCGAGTGCCAGTTATCATTGTTCAGTTGCCATCACACAGCCCCTTAACAGATTGCAGTATAGCTACTATTAATTAGGAGAGCTTGCTGCTGGCACTGCCACTTCAGGTCTCCAGCTCTCCTGGGGAGTATGTGGTCACTCCCCAGTGGAGAGCTCTCAGCTGGCAAAAGCCGGCAGGCTCTGCAGGACCCTTAACACAGATTTTTCCAGAGATTCATTGCATTTAGCACTATGTAATGACAAAACCTCAGCACCAACAGAGGTGTGGAACATGCTTTTGAGTACAGGAGACAGCTACAAGTGGTGAACTTAACAAAATACAGGAGCTCACTAAGTTTTTTAGCTGTCACCTAAATGCAGAATTGTCATAGCAATGTTTGAGTATCTCACTGGAGCTACCACTATGATACCATCCAGCTCCTCCCTGGGGCAATTCAGCAGCTTTCAATGTGACATCCATAGGCCCTGAGGGGGCCCAGCACAGCACCAGCAGAGCTGCAGCTTCCATGCTGTGGGAATTTGAACTCCTGTCTATCCAATAAATCTCATTAAAGGAAGCTAAAAATAGAATAACACTATTTCTCCATTTGCTTGACCAGCGAGGGGGAGGCCTGTGCTGGGGACTGCGAGAAGCAGTCTGTGTACATGCCTGCAAAGCCAAGGAGGTATGTCCAAGACTGATTTTTATTAAGCTGCATCTCAGTGAGAAAGTTGATGAACTCTAATTAAAACCCAATAAGGGCTTTTAGCTGACTTATATTATCAGCGAAAGTGCATCTTTTTCAGACTACCAGTGATTTAAACATTTTTGTTTTGCAAAGATAAAGAATTAAAGTTAATTGTCAGAGTATGCAGATTGTATCCTCCCTTACAGTGCTGGTCTTAAAGCGGAGAAGGCTTATGCAGTTGCAATGAATTTTTGCTTAATAAACCTCTGTCTTTATGTATTTACAAAAAGAAATGCTGAATATATGAAATATTTTAATTAGAAAATTTCCCTTCACTGTTTTTTCTTCCATTACACCTTTCTTCATAATGAATGAAGAGGTAAGATCTCCATCACATTTTAATACTATGTTGATATGCTGTCCTCTGCAGTTTGCAGGTACAGATGTAAAAGTGAAAATGCCTACAATGCAGCCCTGGTTCAAATGATATGCAACAGTGTTTTCCCTAAGAGTAAAACACTTGCTGTCTCCTATTATACTTTTACTAATTTGGCCTTGTACTTCTGTGATAGTCTGTTCATGTGTCTCTTTCAAAAGCCCTGCAAAGCAGGAAAAGACTAGTGTCTTCACAGATCCTGAATTAGGGAATGAAAGAGGATTGTTTAACTTGATTAAAACTCTTCAGTGAGTCACACTGGAATTAGAAAGAAGATCACAGAACTGACACCTATTATCCACTATTCCTACAGTCTTTCTTCCCCTCTCAGTTCAGGGGATCTTTTCGTTCTTGTATTTTCTATTCAGAATACTATTTTTTTTTTTTGCAGTGCTACTTTCATGCTCTTCAAGGAACTTGAGCCAAATTGAAAACAATTTCAGAAAAAAAAAAATACATAAAGAAGTCAAATGACAAAATATGAAAGCGGTCTTCTTTATCCAGGTGCAGAAATTTTGTCGAGCTTCTTACTTCATCTTCTATTTTTTATTGGAAAATGTTTAAAGTTAAAGACAAAGGGAACAAAAGCACTATAAGGAAGTAATAGGATTATTTGCTGTAATATTGGAGATGTTTCTGGCAAAACATCCTTTATAATGTGCTTTCTAAAATTAAATAAAATAGCATAAGTTAAAATTAAGTTCATTTTGCTATGAGGAAAATGATAGCTGAATTAAAATGGAAATATTATCTGTGTTCCAAGGTGATTACTTACAAGTGTTTTAATACTCATGATTTTGAAAATGCTTATGATTTTTGGATCTGATAACAGAGGGAGTTTTGCCTCACAAGAGAATTTGAGGCCTCTCTTGTTTTTCTGTGTGCTACAGTCCAGAGCCATGAGGCAGATTTGCACTGGAGAATCTGGACAAGTGCAGCCCAAGCCCTTCCAGAAAAGGGAAATATAGGGTCTTTCATAAGCAGTAGAGAATTTCAAAAGCTTACAGACTATTAAATATTTCCCTTAAAATTCATTTAAATTACTTGTTTTAATGACATAGCTTGTCAATCCATCCAGCTGCAACCAGTCCTCAATGAAGCACAAACAGTCCAGGAGGCTCCTGGAAATTATTGGTGACAATGGCCTGCACAGGTAGTGGAGGATCCTACAAGGAATTGTGCTGCTACTCTACTAATAGGGAAGGCCTTTTTGGAGTTGTGAATGCTGGGCACAGCTTTGGCTGCAGTGACAGTGAGATTGTGGAGTTCAGTATTGGGTGAGGAGGGAGCAAGCAACCATGGACTTCAGGGAGATCACTTTAGCCTCTTCAGGGGTCTCCTTGGAAGTGTCCCATTGGGATAGGCCCTGCAGGGAAGAGGGGTCTAAGAGGGCTGGTTGATATTCACAGATCGCTTCCTCCAGGCTCAAGAAAGATGCATCCAGATGAGCAAGTAATTGAGCAAAGGGAGAAAGAGACCTGCAAGGATGCATAAAGAACTCCTGTCATTACTGAAGTGTAAGCAGGAAATACACAGGAGATGGAAGCAGGGTCAGGCCACTTGGAATGAATGTAGAGAGGCTGTCAGAGTAAGGAGAAATGAGACAAGGAAGGCCACGGCCCATCTGGAATTAAAACTGGTCAAAGATGTCAAGGACAACATGAAAGGCATTTTCAAGTACATCAAAACCAAAAGGAAAACTGAGGATAATGTGGGCCTGTTACTTTGTGGAGGGGGGACCCTGGCAACAGAGGATGCAGAGAAGGTAGAGTTATTGAATTCCCTCTTTGCACTGGTCTTCCCTGACAAGATCAGCCCTTGGGAATATCTGACCCAGGAGACCACGGTAAAGGAGAGTTGGAAGGAAGACTCCCCTTCATCAAGGAGGATTGAGTTAGAGAACACTTGACATCCATAAGTCCATGAGCCCCAATGTGCTTTGCTGTTATGCAAAGTTGCCTTAATTTTTTTTTTTTACCTTATATTTATCTTTTGAACTGTGAACAAGCACTGTGTCCTGTCAATCAGAGAACTAATAAGCTCCTTCAAGTGGTTCGCTGATTTGCAAAACTACTGCACCTACCTTCCTCTCACCTCAAGTTTGCTCCTGATTCTTTGGGAAAGTATGGCTTCTGCATTGAAACAGAAGCCAAATATAGAGAGAGCTCAAGTACTATATAGCATTTTAATACAACTGTCAGAATAGCAACTTTTAATGTTAATGTGTTTTAACAAAATGCTATGATTCAGAAGTGAAATTTCTTGTCCTCCTCTCTCAGAGAGCCTGAGTGTTCAGGATGGGGTGGGCATCACCGTACACAATGAGAGAATTTAGGATTGTGCAAATTGGATTTTTGAGCAAAAGACAACTATCCAACCTTTATTCATGGGGCTGGAAAACCCATTTCATCCCTGTGCAGACATTGGCTGGTGTGGGGTGAGGGTGATAGCACCCAGAGAAAGGCAAAGTATCATATATCAGCTACTGTCAGAGGAAATTGCTGCATTAGACAGCCTGGAGGCAGTGCAGACGGTGGTGGCTATAGCCTGAGATCTACAATATTATCTAATTATCTTTTCACAGAATCTGAAGGAGGGACATTCAGTCTTTTGCTGGGATTTTATAAACACCTCCTTTTTAAGTACTGTTTGAAAGCACTCAGCAGCACACACCTCTAAGTAACACCTGAAATTTCTTCCTCACATCCCTCTGTGGTACAGGATAAAAGCATAGATGGTTCTAACTGCATTTTTAAAAACGTGGTTAAGAAAATGAATTGTGCAAATTCTTTGCCTTGTGATTAATATTAAGGAGGAGAAATCTCAACTACTAGTCAAAGCATGTTCTTAATAAGAGAACATTTGTACTAAAACAAAATGTCAAACATTTTCTGGTCAGCTGCATTCTCAGCTTGATGTGCCTCCTACTCTCCCACAAGCTCAGCGTCACCTGCTAAGCTCCAGAGTGAAATCAGGCCTACAAATTGGTGGCTTTTCCAAAGGGTCCTGGTGCCTCTGGGGAGTTACAGTGCAGTAGTGGGAACAGTCAGCCCCTGCAGAGAGCGTAGGCACAGTAGGGAGGCGGGAGACCAAGATTTGGAGGGACCTGAAGGGAAATGCACCTTTTGGATCCACAACGTTGGAAGAAGAATGAAAGTTGGAGAATACAACTGAAATTAATACTCACAGATAATGTACAAGACTATTTTTAAGAAGGTTTACTCCCCATGGCCAAAGATATTCCTTTCCACCCCAGGGAAAGCCATCAAGGGGCACAAACCTACAGGAGCTCTGGGCTTCACCAGCACCCCTTGTGCCCGAGGCATCCAGGTCCCTTGAAGCGATACGGTAAGACTGCGTGACCAGAAGAAAAGGCTACACTGGAAAAGAAATGTTAGGTCAAACAAGGCATCTGCATTGAACTATATATTTACAAACTACATGTCCAACTTCTGCAATTAACAGCGTATACGTCAATGACAAAAATTTGAAAAACTTTTGTTGGAACATGATCAAAGAGGTCTTCTTTAAAATATAACCTTCACCTGCAAAAAGTGTTATTACTGAAGAACTGTGAAGCGTGAGGAAGTGGTAGCCTGAAAAAAAAGATTACGCATAGCTGCAAGCAACAGAAAAGTGAGGCTTATGAAAACAACTGTTTCATAATCAAAATTATAGTAAGTGATAAGGCTGTGTATTCTCTAGTGTGGAAACTAAGAAGCTGTTTTCATATAAAGATACTTGGCTTATTAAGTTAACTGAGAAGGTCACAGTGAAGCAGATATTCCCAAGGAAAAAAACCCCAACAGTTTTCCTCATTATTATATCTATATTCCACACAGTGAGTAGGCACCTAGATGTTGTTACGATTACATATTAGATTAGTTGCGATGATTTCATTGAAACTCTGTGTTCTGCCTGGCCTTTTCTCTCTCTGCTTTTCAATTCAGATGCTAAACTGCAAAAGACAGCTGCAGTATTCTGTCTGTTTTACAATCTACTACAGGGAGAGAAAAGCTAAGCTCTGGGGTCCAGGTGAATCTGGGTCAGGTCTTCAAAGGCAAAGGCAGAAAAGTACTTCTGCAGGACCATATCTACCCACACTTTGTGGGGCATCTTTGCTGATTTACAGTGGGTACCTCAGCTGCAACTCACCACCCACAGACAGAGTTTACAGAGCTACTCAAATGAAGGAAGGGTCTTCCTAAGCCCCTACAGCCACTCTTACTTTCATCCCATGGATCTGAGCTATTCAATGCTTCCTCCTATGTTTTGGAAAAGCCCAAACTATGAGTTTAGGACCATTTGGATCTCAAATTTGATTCAGATTTATCTCCTTTTACTGTCATCTGTTTTAATCTTTAATGAGGCAAACTGTAGTGTGCAATTTGGAAGAGAACCAAGAAAAACAGGGTTTTGATTTTCAGTTCATTTAAACACCAGACGGTCAAGAAACATCATCCTTCCAGCTAATTGAAGTCTGACTGCAGATTGCTGCTAATCTGGGCCTGAGTTGTGAGCTGTATTGTGGTCCTGTGTCACCAATCTGCATGCAGCAGCCACACTGAAATGGAGGGTCACAAGCAAAACAGATAATAGGAATACTTCAGTAAAACAAACAGGAAAACAAAAATCACTGAAGTTGTAGGGCCAGAATACTGCAAATGGAAACTTTCTCTAGCAAAAGCTCTAACCACCTTACAAAGCAGCTGTAGAATAAAAATTCCAATATGAAGAGCACAGACCTCTTGGATTCTTTGTTTGTCTGGAAGGGCACATCTCCATGCTGCTGCAGGTGTGGCTTTGATTTCTTCTGACAGGAGCTACCTTTACATGAGCTGAGATGGAGACTAGCAACAGATCTTCCACAGCAGCAAGAAAATTATTGTGACTTTATTTACCTGTCCAAAACCTGAAGCAACTACTGTGCAAATACACCCCAAGTTCAGAAACTTAGGGTGACATATGCTCCTCTTTCTAAGTACCTTCAATTGTGTTGATTGCATTAGCCTCTCATTTTAAAAAAAATCTTCATTTTATTTCCTGCTCAGAGGTTGCCACAGCACTGTGACAATCAAAAGAAATAAGATGTCTCATATGGTAATTAATGCAATGAGCCTGGTGAATTCATCATGATTGCTGTAAATGTCATTCCTTGGGCCCACAGTTTGTTCTCACCATGTTTTTAATTTCTTTTTTTTATCTTTTTTTTCAATGCTGATATCTGCACACTTGGTAAGAATAAATAGAAAAGATGCCATTGTTTGGAAGCTGCTGCAGAGTTGACAAGTCCCTGGGAAACCTTTAACACCAGAATGATAATTTTAAATAGGATTCTGAGAAGACTATGGCCTGGCTGAAAGTCAAATAGGGTAGAACCAATACCATATTATTTCTGGAAAAAGAAAACACCTTAATATAACACATGGGGCTCATTAACATATATGTGGCAGAAATCTGATAAAACATACAGAATAGAATCTGGATTTGTTGGTCTGGACAGGTGAAGAAATCAGCTGGGCATTCATGAAGAAGCAAACTGAGACAGAGATGAAACATTAATAATGTTTTTGTTCTGGTGAAAGGCAAATATTCTGGAGGACTTGGCAGGGTGCTCTGGGAAGGCTGTGCAGGGGCTGGGGTCCTTCTTGACTGTACCACTCTTCTTTAGCTGTGCTGCTTGGAAGGTACTGTTTAGCCTACAGGCAAGTTTATAATGCCATGACGTGTTCATCTCAGTCTGAAAGCACAGAGGACACCGTAACTCTATAAACAGTACTCTTTGCTTCTATTTTTTTTCTTTCTTTCTTTCTTTCTGGCCACAGTTAACTGCTGTCTCCATTTCCTCTTTGGGTTATCGCTAGAATTAATCTCTCCAGGGAATTCAACTACAGAGCTCAAATTTACTGACTGCTTCCTCAACGGCAGTGTGACAGACATTTGAATAAATATATAGACAAGTAGATGTAAAGTGATAGAATTTTGCAAGTATATTTTAGTCCCTTAAATAATTTTTAGCCTAGCTTGACCTGGTATGCCTGGCCAGTAATACTAGCTTAATAATTTTTTAATTCCCTGGGTTTTTAAGGCCAAGAATTATTTAGTTTTAATGATCTCTTTAAGTACAATATATATGTTACAAGAAACTGTATCTGTGGTCTTCCCCAGAAACAAACCCAAACCCATTGCATTTTATACATTGTATGAAATTATTGCCAGAAAGACAGCTGAAGCTGTTCTGATGTCCTTTGCCCAGCAAAGAATGGCTGCCAGGGAATGTGGTGGTATCTCCAGCTCCTGCCTCTGCTGCTTTCCAGCCTCTGGTCCCCCCCAAGGAAGAGAAGTGGGATAGGAGGAAGAATGCTCCTCATGCCTTGCCTGTGAGCCATGTGGAAAGTTTCTGATGGGAAGCTGGTTAGCAGCAAGGAAAGTTTATGGACCAAGTATGTGAACCAGCAGAAAAGATGCTGGGTGAGTCTAAAAACGTCTGGGCAAAGTACGCAAGCCAAAGTACATATACACAGGAGAGAGAATGCAGGGCAGTGGGTGGATAAATAGTAGAGGAATGAAGTAGCTGCATAAACATTACTGGAAAACTTCAGACTGGTACAGAAAGGGCTGTGAGGCCACTTAGATAATTGAAGGCTTCTATAGATATACTGGGGTCTCAACTCTCACTACTGCCATGAGATCAAGGGAGCAGTTCAACAGGTCACTGCTGGGCAACTGAAATGCCCTCCTAATATGAGCTGGCTGTTCCAGCTGCTCTTCCAGAAAGGCAAGGGTCACATCTGCCGGCCTCTTACCAATGTCTGGGCTCTTCAAATGCTTTGAAATGGCAGGTACAGGCAACAGAATAAAGCTTTTAACCAGCAGAGCAGTGGAGCATGTCTTGGTTCATGGTATACAGCTGGGCTTCAGTTATGTTGTTTTAAGCACAATGGGCTATGCCACATGATCTCTCATACATCCCACATCAGATCTGCCAGCCTTATGAAGCTGCTGGGTATCTGTGGTACCTCTAGTGACTCCAACTCCCTAGGCATCTGGATTTCATCTCCCATGGCTGGTGAGCTTTAGGCTCTACTGACTCCATTGACCTGCCTTCTCTGTTATGCTCAGAGCTTAAAGACATATAGATTTAAAGACATTCAACTTCAGGTTTGCCATTCTTGAACTGAACAGCATCCCAAATGTTTATGTAACCAGAGGCAAATACTGAAAGACCCCTTAGAGCTACTCATTCACCCAAGAGAAAAGAGAGTTTCAACAAATGTTATCAACAATTTGAGGAAGATTGTATTGGCTAGATTGGATGGGGTTTTGTCTTGAAATATTTCTTGTCACTGAGCAGCCTGTTAAAAGCAGTAACAATTGAATCTGTAACAGAGCCAATAGTTTTCTCTGCCCTGAGACATTGGATGGTTTATTTCAAGAATTTGTCAAAGAAGCCTATCAAAGGAGAATTACTATTTTTAAAAAAGATATTTGCTATTGCTTTTATTATTTGAAGAGCTGTCTGGAAAATTTCACCAAATTAAACTGGAAACTAAATAGTATCACAATTTTCAGTACATTCTCTCAGTTCTTGGAATGGTTATAATTATTCCTTCAGAGACAGCTCCTAGGGACCAAAATCTATTGCCTGTGTACAAAATCAGGCAAACATTCCCAATCTCTAAAAATTTACAACCTGACTAAAATCCTAATCCAGAAACCCATTTACTCATTCGTTTTACAGTAAGTGTTTAAATAGCTAGGGTCTCTTAAAATCATGCTTCAACAGATGAGCTATGCGAATGTAAAATATGCTTGTCACTTTCTGAGTTTTGCCAGAATTTCCATAACTTAAATAGACACAGAGCTTAGGAGCATGAAAGCTGAAATTCCAAGCAGTATTTTTACACATACACATATACATAATCTGTGTGTGTGCATGTGTGTAGTATATGTATAGATCTGTGTATAAATATGTATTCATGTGCAGATGTATATCCAATCGCAAAGCTTGCACTACTGCTAGGAATCTTAGTCACTGCTGTGAACTGGAAAGGTCACTTGAGCTGTATAAATTCAGAGAACTTGCTCTGGGAAGAGAGTCTGGAAGCATCAGCCCATATAGCTGTCCAAGTATGGGAAAATAATTCCGGAATATTTTTTTTAATAGGGATGAGCCTGAAGAGCAAAACATAGAGCTAAAGCATCCCAAACGTAGCAGAGTTTGAAAGTGAGTTATAAATTGATTTGTCAATAGAGAAACTGTCATTTGGAGGGACAATCAGGAGGGTCCAGTCATAATACTGGGTAGGAGCCATCTGTCAGTCTTTCATCCTCAAGAAGGTAATTCATTAAAACACTTGACAGCGCTGTGCTACATGCCTCTCTTTTGCATTGCTCTTACTGACTCAGAAAGCTACAGGGGTCAGCTGAGTGGACAAAGAACAGTAGCAGTTTGAATTTTTGAATTATTTTCTGGATGACCCTTCATCCTTCTCTCGCACGTCAATGTGTACATGAGTTTTCCTCCACGTTTGATGACTCTTTCAGGTCCTCGGTGAAATTTACACCAGTTACACAGGACTGAAGATCAAATCACAGATCTCCACCTTTTGTGTCAGGGACTCCTGGCTACATTTGACGCAAGCAATGACATTTGTAGAATATGTTAGTGAGCCATGATAACAGGAGCCTCTCCGCTCACCCATCTTTACCCAATGCCAGCTCTATGGCCCCAGAGGGAAGGAGATCAAAGGGAAATATATTATCACTTTGGAAAGAGTATTGCAGATGTCGGGAAATTCCCTCCATTGTCTGATGGAGTACAGGAGAAGGAGCAAAGTGGGCAGTGCTCTGTTGACACTGCCTGCCCCTTAACAGTGTTAGCACAGACCGACGTTGGAGGGGGCACTGAGTGTGTAGTTTAACTTTAGTTGACATTTAATGCTCCAGGGCAATTACCTGCTGAGGGACAACCAGGGTGGTTGCAATGTGCTTATTTACAAGGCACTGAATGCAGTACAGTAACCTCCTTTAAGGAATATTTGTTCTATTTTCTTCTTGTATTCTGTTTCCAATTCCTCAAGATGGTTGCTCTTGGCAACGTTCTCCATATTCTTCCCAAAATTTATGAAGACAAAATGGCATATTTGAGGATAAGCCAGTTTGGACATTAAACAAACAATCTCCTTCCATTCAGTGGCAACATCAGAGCCATAGGTATTTTGCCTTAGTAGTTTCCTGAGACTGCTGCCATCTATTACCAAAGCTACTGGGCCTTGCAGCAAAAAACCCAGCATGCCTCACTCCCAGGACAACCCATCCGTTAGCACATCCTGGGATGTGCACAATCCTGCTACTCAGAAAACAAGAACTATTTCATCAAAATACTTGATGAAATTATCCTCTTTGAAGTTAACCATCTAATGAAAAAAAAATCCACAAAAATATTTTTATTTGTTTTATCTTCATTCCAGATTAATTTGAAATCTGTTACCACATACTTAAAAAAAATATTTTCAATGAATATCGGCTCTATAGTGGCGTTCACAGAAATTTTTATCTAACATTCCTGAGTGGATGACCCACAACTAAAAAATGTTTCTGTGGCCCTCAGGTACTTAAATAAAAATAGGAAAGCAGAATAGGCACAAAACTTCACAATGGGGAAAAAAACAGTGAGAAGATGAAGGAAAAAATTCAGTTTTTATAAATAAATCCTTAACTCCATCTGCACAGTATTTAATTATAGGAAAGAAAGATAATCAAACCCTTTAGACACCAATATTTTCAGGCAATTGTCACATCTTGGCACTAACACATATTACAGTGAAATAGAGTACTTAAGTCCGAAAAACCTTGGCTGTAAAACCAGATTTTCCTGAAGATGGATGAATGTAGAAGAAAAGAAATATTATTTGCTTACAGACTGAAGTACCAATTAGGCAAAACTATATGCAAAATATGCCACATTGATCAGAAAACATGTCACTTAAATGTAAGTTGCTGAAAAGAAAAATCATTTGGAGAAAGCAATGTGATGAAGTTATTTGAATCAAGATTCCGCCAATTCAAGTTAATAAGGGGTTAACTCCTGGTTTAGTTTTTTTAAAGAAATTTTACAAACAGTGTTGGCTTGAAAAAAGGCACATACTCACAGTGCCAGTTACAGACATTTGTACTTGTCAAGAAGGAAATGGAAACTTTCCTAGTAAAAGATGTACAGCGGTGGGGCTAATGTTCCAATTTTGACCTTGTATGTTAAGATTAAAGTGTATTGTTGTGGCATGGCCATCATTTAGTCTTTGCCGGCAGTACAGTACATCTTCACTCTCTTGATTTTGAAGTCTATTATCTTTTTAAGCCCTTTTCTTTTAAGAGGGATCTGAGTGCTTTTGTTGTAGACACGGGTGAATTTATCACAGGTCAGTTTGCCAGAGGTTTTACCAACCAGCCTGCCCAGAGCTTGACCAACCAGACAGGGATTAAGTAAGAATTAATTCATAAACTTTTATCCCTAATTTCTTAATAATTCAGATGGAAGTTGATAAATAGAATGAGCTGACTAAAACCCAGCTGTTATTTAAGTAAATGCAGTTAAATGAACACCCTAAATTTACTCCAAAGAAAGATTATTTTCTCAACTCCATATCTGAACCACTTAAAATCCCATATTTGCAGTCTAAAGCTGACAAAGAAGCAAGAGGGGAAATACTGTTCAAAATAAAAACTGGACTCCAAGAGAGTTTATGGTGAAGTTCCCAAAAGCACTTCCCCATTACCTAATGGGCATGTTACCACTTCTCTAGGAAGAGTGACACTGAACGTTTCTGAATGCTCAGAGATGTCCTTCTCATCTCAGGTGGGCTGTGTCCTATGAGGTTTCACAGCAGTACCCACCGTAGGGATGGATATGTCAAAGCTTGTTGCCTTCACTGTTGTAGTAAAGAGAGTTTATAGTGGTTAAGCCACCTAGCCTGGCTGTGGGTGTAACACACCAGCCCAGTCTGGCTCATGGGCCGCTTTGCTCTTTGCTAGCTGACTTCAAGACAGGAGCATGGCTTCCCAGAGCCAGCTGCTCTGCCTGTTACCTGCCCAAGGGAAGGTTTGAGCTCTGCTCCCAGCCTGTCCCAGCAGGGTGGGGCAGCATGGCCACAGATCCAGATGGAAGAATTTGCAGTGCTTTGCTTCCCTGGGACCCCGTGGGATTATACTGCAGCCTATCACCACGATTCCCTCCTGCAGAACCTCCCCTACCCCATCAGAGCACTGAGCATTCTCACCCAGATTAAAGTATCAGTTTTACGACAACATTTGAACTTGCACTGCTGACCAAAGTTAAAACTGAACAACCTGCTATTCACAGCTCTCCGAAAAAAAGGTTAGTGGATTTAGATTAAAAAGATACATTTTATCCTATGCTAGAAAAGGCACACTTCCAAAGATGCTCTCTCAATTGTTTTGTCAGCTTGTTTTGGTGGTGTGGTCTCACCAGGTTTTATGTACTTAACACTAGTCTGCTCCTTTTCCACCCAAAAGCAAATGAGGAAGACCATTTCTGTGCAAACTGAGTGTACATTTGTGTATTGTGTATTGTGAGATGTTTTAGTAACAGCAGCCTTGGAAGGTAAGGGCAACATGCCCAGCTCTATTTACAGAAGATGTTACATATATTTACATATCATTATTGTAATACGGAAGAGTAACTTTCCATACCTCTGGGCGCTTCTCTTGCATCCAAAATCTGAAGAGACAGATCAAATGAGGAGTCTGTAAAAAAAAAAAAAAAAAAAAATAAAAAGGTCTGATATAAAGGACACATAAACTGAAGGCAAGATATGACCAAAAACCCAGAGGTGGAAAAAAAAGCTTATTTAAAATTACATCCGTAATTGTAACAGTTCCCCTTGTTTGTATATTTGGTTCCTAGAAGAGATATTGTAATGAAATTAAGATGAACATATTACGCTGTTCCAAGTTATCATCTTTATGTTTTATTAATACAGTGTAGGGTAATTTACTGAAATGTAGGGTAGTTCACTTAAATGTGAACTTCTGAAGTTTCATACCGTAAGAGAATCAGATATAATGAAAAAAGGTAAATTGGTCCAGGCTTGGCTGTAAATACCCCAACTCCCCTCCCCCAAATCAAGGACATGTAAATTAATCACAAATCAATCTCCTCTGAGACTGTTCTTGCTGGAGAGGGGGACAAGCAGTACTGCTCCTCAGCTGGAAGACATTGGGAAGCAAGGGGAACAGAGAACCAGTCTAAGGCAGGAGGGTTGGCTGTGGGAGCAATTACTGGGCACTGCCAGTGCAGTGGGCAGTGACAGCTGTTTTAAAAACATGGAGAGGAATGTATATGACACGGATAAGAAACATCAGATTAACAAGAACTGACTTATATCTGTCATTGGTCTCACTTATTCATGCAAACATTGGTCATGTTGCGGGAGGAAATGCTCTAAGGTCTGGCCTCAAGTTCTCCGTGTCAAAGTTAATGGAGTCAAGCTCCAAGAACACTTTAACAGCCAGCCTTAATTGCAAATATGAACTTTTGCCAGGTCCCAATAGCAATTAAAGGGAGGGGAATAAGTTCAGCCTCTTTGAGGGCCCTTTTCCAAGAGTTTTCTGAGCTGAAACCTCCACAGCTCCACTGGCAGAGGGCTCCTTCTCAATGCCTGGGAACAACTGTAAGAGAAGCAGACAGAAAAGGTTCATGACAGTCCTAACCATATTTATGGGCAATGAAACATGCAAAATCCAGCTGGCATGTCAGGACGGTGATCAGCAGCTCAGTTAAAAGTATTAGTTATTGAGTTTGGTGAGGTCCAGGAGGCTTAGTCACACAGCAGCTTAGTCAGCTCTGAGTCGCTTCAGCCTGTCCCAGACCCAGAGGGATCAGGATCATTGTGTGGAAAAATTCAGAGCCTGCAGGATGGTCTCCTCTCCCTGAAAGTCTCAGTCATATTTATTGTCTTACCTGTATGCTCCATCCAGCACCTAGGTGGTAAGCATCACTTGGGTAAGTGACAGAGATCCAGGCCTACTTTCCCACATAGCCTATGAGTATAAACAACTGAAATGGAAAGTTAAATTGAAACAAGAATAGACCATGTGCCATGGTGAGACACACATTTGACCAAGCATTCTTTCCTGTGATTGAAGTGTACCATTATCACATAGATAGAAGTTTCTTAACAAACAGTCTGTGTTCCTTTTGGAAAGGATACTGTAACTTTCCAAAGACAGCTACAACTACTTTCCCAAAAAGTAGTTTTGTTCAATCCCTCGCCACAGGTCTGTCGGCTGTTTCAAAACGGCTGCTGTGGCATAAGCTCACATCTTTCCACGGCCATACAAATTACTGAGTAGCTTATTAAGCTTAAAATACGATCCAGAGTAATTTAAAGAGCATGTGATCTTGCTTCAATACATAGAATGTAGCTGCGCTGTTGATTGACTGATGCTTTTCTACAAGCCTCTGTTTTTCAGAAAGTACAAATGTGTTTTTACAAATGCAGTGGAGGGGGATTAGCTCTGAAATCCACCACTGCGGCCTTTTGTCTTTCAGCCCTTCCACGGAGTAACAAACAGAGCTGTCACTGTTCTGTTAGTTACATTTCTCTCTCTGCTCTTACGTATATAAATCCTTAATCTTGTATGTAAAAGCAGTGGTACACAGTAGGCAAAAATCTTCTTTAGAGAAGCCTTATGGAAGGTTTGGACTACAGCCCGGTTAGAACATTTAATAACAGCAGCAGTGTTCCCAAATTCCTTTTTCAGAGTTTGCACAACCAGTAAACGAAGCTTTAAACTCACACTGAAAATTGATACAATTTGTTTGTTGATATAGTTACCGTCATCTGCAGTTGTATAATTTATTATCACCTACTGCTGTTGGGGATAATAAAAGAGTGAGTGGGTTTTGAGATGTGAGTAAAACATGAGCACAAAATCTCCACTGGAAATACTGAGTCACTAAATAAACACAAATTCATTGTACATTATTCATTATGCAGGTTACAGATGGGCCTGAAATAGAGGAGTCTGCTTAGGTTTGTGTGCACATCTGCTCGAGCAGGGAGGAAGGGAGTCCAGCTCTGGATGTCACTTCAGCCCATCTCCAAAGACAGAGGCCAGAGGGAAAGCTTGGATGCAACAGAGTGAACAGGAGCCACCTCCAGGCCCATCAGCATGCAGTTTTATAGGTTTTGGGTAATCTCCAATGTAAATGTTGTTAAAGATGTCGTTGAAGAAATAGTGATCAGGGGTGTCTATATTCTTATAAGCAGCAGATAAGACACTGGAGATACCACAGCTTCTTTTTGACAGCAGCAGCAGCTGGACCTGCACAGCCTGGCCTACTGGTAAGCAATGAAGGCAGGGGCAGAGTCCAGGAATGCCCACAGGGTGCTCTGTCTTAGTCATGTACATGTGCCAGTGCAATAGAAGATGACCAAATGTCTGCTGGGACCATCATCTGACCCTCAGCTCCAAGGGACCCATCCTGCCCTGAAGGTAGAGCCTGGGCAGCACTCACTCACAACCCGAGAGTCAGACCAGAAGTTAGAACTGGTAAGTTCAACATTCATTTTAGACCCCTGGAAGGAGAGAAGCATCTGCAGAGAGAAATGCAGGGGATGTAAGCACAGTGGTGTGTGCACAGATGCAGGGAACAGGGACAAGCTGGCCTTAGAAAGTGGCTCTGAAGCGGGTTCTGTCTCAGAGCTTTAGCCAGAAGAATAAAGGCAATGCTTCTTCTTACCTAGTGCACTTGCCTAACCCAAAACAAGCAGCACAACCTGTCTTTTCCAGGCTGGAAACTTGCTCACCTGCTTGGGGGCGGGGGAAGAAACCAAACCTTTGAAGATTATATGTAGCTGTGCCAACTAGTGACACCTATCATAACATGAATAAACTACTAGAAGTTTGCACTTGCCATTTGAAGTGCACTTTGTAGGAGAAATACAAGGAAATTTGTGTTCAGGATAAACTCAGATGTTAATTCTGTGTGTGTTTTCGAATGGGGAAGGGAATAGGAGAAATTGTGGGACTTCTATTCTAACTAAGTAATCCCCACTGTTTTGCTATTTTTGTTTCAGTCATGGACCATTCAAAGTTGTGGCTTCTGTGAGATAAGTAACCACTTGCAGATTTAGCTATCGTGGCAAAACTGACAGACATCAGTAGAATTCCCCCAGACTGAAGCACTTATTTGCTTTTTCATAGATTTGCTGCTATATTAAAAAAGGCCAATTATCGATGATTTCCAGGAAAAGCTCTGCAGTCACATTTTTGTTCATTGCATAAGCCTTTAGATGTATCTCAATCATTAAATGTCTTTTATTGTTCTTTTTATTTCTATTTTTTTTTTTTTTTGCAAATGGTTATGCAGTCCTGCAGTCCAAATGTCTAGAAAGGCTGTAATTTCTTTGGATCATCGTAACTCTGTTGTAATAAAATGGGCAAAATGCTTAATAGCAGCCTTAGTACTATTTTTTGCAGTCATGGTTTGACATTTAGATAAATGCTAACCCAGCTTACAAACATGAAGGCATTCAAGCTCAGGTGCCAAGGCATGGCCATGCACTCCATCTGCGATTCCTTTGTGCAGCTGTCAGGGTGCCTACAAAATGCCAGTCAAAAAGATGGGACCACTGTCTTAGAAATCACATTACAGGCACTTATATTTTCTGTGCATTTTACACTCTTCCCCACCTCTTGAAAAGCCACTGTACTCACTTGCAGTTGACAACACATCCATCCAAATTCAATCCTACAGCAGTTTCCTAGGTAACTGGCACAGAAACCCTCTACACAGCAGAACAAGCCAAAATACCCGTTAGCGTTTCCACTACTTTTCAATCCTTTTGAAACATGAAAAGATACAAAAAAACCACCACAAAAGCATTTTAAAAACCCAAACCCAAAACTAAACCAAAGCAACAAACAACAAAAAAGCCAATGGCAAGGTAAGTTCAGCACTCTGTTTAACCTTCATCCAGGGAATTCTTCATCCGCCAAAAATTAGCCCAGATCTGGAGACAAGACCAATTTAATGTCTGAAATTATTTCTCAAGGGTTGGAATTCTTTGGGTTATCTTCACAGATGGCAAAGATCTTCCTAGGCTCTGACTCACAACAGCAATGTGGACAAATACTTCTGAATCATGCCAGAAGCTAACAATTTGTGTCTCTGCTCTCCTAGCCCCTTACTTTAGCCAGTTTCCAGTAGGACTTTACCAGGGCTGCAAGGCAAGGACCATTAACTCCAGCCTATTAGTGTACTTCCAAGGAGGTGTTTCCTCAGATTGCCTTGTAACATCGTTCGGTTCAATACTCCCCTGGGACCATGCCAGCTCTCATCTCTAGTGCTCTGCACGTGGCTGCAGCTCACTTACCAGGGGTTCCTCTATTCACCTCAAGTGAGAGAGAGACTCTGCAGTCCCCACTCTGGAACTGGTGTCTAGAGACTCTAGAGGAGGATCAGCAATGAGGGAAGGGGCAGAGGTCACCAAGTGCATCTGGTTCGGCAGTGCAGCTGTGGTTGCGGCAGCTGTGGTGAGGCAGAATACATTTCCTTGTTTTGTGTGCAAGAAAAAGCAAATTCGTGCCCTTGCCTAATATCCACGTGTTGCATTTAAGCACTGGGAAAAAAAGCTGCAGCCTGAAGCCATAGGATCACAAAAGAGATTGGGCTGCAAAGCTACACTGACAGCCCTTCCTAGCATTAGCATGCACACACACACACACACAGAGCTGATCTCTACAAAAAGGTAATTAAGGTGAGGGGGAAACCTGGGAGTGGCTGGTAGAAAATACCCTAAAGGGGAGGAGTGGGCTTAGGAATGTGCATCTGAAGGGCTTGGTCTGGTGTCAACTTTTGTGAACAAGTCCTGCTGAATCTTGCTCGCATACCCAGGTGAAGCCAACTCGGCAGGCTTTCACCAGCCCCATTCACAAGGAAGTAAGAGAGCTTCACAACTGGAGGCTGTAGCTTGCAGGCAAGGCCCTCCCTTCTCTGCCTGCAATTGTGATAGCTTGCTGAAGGGCAGCATGTGCACATCAGACTGGAGCATAGTTCAAAAGAAGTAAGTGTTGCCTGCAGCTGTCCTCACTTCAGAGCATGTAATAGCAGGTTGAAGGCTGCTGTAAGCTGTGCCAGTCGCTAACTAGAGAAGCTTTTCTAGCAACCAAGCATTGCCAGGACATAAGGATACACTAGCCATGTCCCCTGGAATGGTCTCTTTTCCTGGAGCTTGGGGGAAAAATTCCAAGAACACTTCCTGTTGACCTCCTGTGTCTTACACAGGAGAGGGGAGCTTCAAGAAGATGGGAATGCAGGGTTAAGTGTATGAAGTTTTGTTCTGCAAGCTAGTGCGATGCTAACATTGAGTCCAGCTACCCTGTCACACCAGCTAATTTGAGAAATGGTAGGTTTTACAATTTCAGGCTTTTATGCTTGGGATCTTCCAAAGCATAAAAAGTAAGCACTTATAACAAGTAAGCACTTTTCTCATTGCCATCTAACAGAACACCATTGCTGAAGCTAAACAAGCGGGGGGGGGTGGCAAAGCATGTTGTCCCCTGCTCACTCCCAGTGTTATACCAAGTTGAGCATCATTCTTGTAGTTGTGCTCCCTTTTTAGATTCCTAACAGCTGGGTTAGAGTCCTAAGCCAGGGTCCTGTGTTTCAGGTCTCAGTGTCCCACTGAGATTTGTGTAGAGAAATTCTAGAACTGGCCTTAGGGCTCGGCCCTTGCACATTTGCACTGTCTCATGGCCTTCAGCTGAACTGTAAGGTTCTCTGTGGCAGGTCAGCCTGAGCCCAAATCCAAGAATTTAATTTTTACTGTTTGAGGATGTTGGTGACCTGAAGGCATGTAGACTTTAATCCATTCATTTGGCATCTTAAAGGCCACACTAAACTGTATGGTGCTACACAAAAACAGTCCTGTGCAGTTCCCTGCTTTAGGTCCTTCATGGTGCTGAGTGCTTTTTTATGGCTCAGGTCAAACTAGACCTTGCTTCCTCAAATCCAGCCTGCTTTTTTGTCCCCTCTGACTGAGAAAAATCTTTCATTTTATGCCCTTGTTGACTTAGCTTTCTTAGATAGCAGCTAGATAAGCAGTACCTGAGTTTTCAAACCATTTTGGTTGTCAGCAATAATATCTTCTTTTTTCTCCTTAAAGAGGTTATCATTGAAGTTTAATAATACTGCAGCACAAGGTTTCGCTGGTCGCAAGAAATTCTTGTGATGTATCTGACTTGCAGCTTAATCGGAAATTTACAAAGGTGTAGCGAGGCTACAGCACAGTCTAACAATAAAAGCAGCACTTGGAAAACAAAATGAGCCTTGTCGCTGAACGACACAGTAGCCTGACATTAATCTGTCAGAGCAGCCACTGCTAATAATGCAGGAATGGGGAAAAATGTGTTTTTTAAACACTCCTTAGAGAAACTACATTGATTTAAGTGAGTTCATAATCACTACTGAATCAGAGAACAGGGTGGACTGTTAAACATAACCATTATTTCTTTGTATGCTTTATGAATTCCCCTTCAGAAGTTCTGACTGTTTTGAAAGCTCTTACGTGAAACCAGCCGACAGGCACAGCCAGTTATCGCACACCCGGTTTCACTGCACACGCAGGGAACATCAGACACTTGGGGAAAAACCACACAGCTGCTTTGTTTCTTTTTCTCTCCCATAAAGCGCCTGACAAAGGCTGACGCCCGTTCGCCGCGTTCCCGCCGGGGCCCGCGCAGGGGCGAGGGGCGGCCCGCGCTCGGCCCCGCGC
>VZSE01013056.1:1612586-1625756 GCA_013398275.1 Promerops cafer | reverse complement strand
CCGCGCCGCCGTGAGGCACCGGGGCTCCCGCCAGCTTGCGGCGCGTGTGGCTCGCCCCCGTACGTGTTTGACGGCTCGTTGGCCTTCTCCGCTGTCCGCAGCCCAGCGCTGCCCTCCAAGTGCGCTTCCCCGAGCAGATCGGCGTCTCCACGTTACTAACCGTACTTGCAAGGCCTGGGCTGGGCAGCCCGTGGCAGCGGGTTTTCCGTCCCGCTGCCCCTCAGCCGCGCCAGGGCCACCTGGGCTGTCACAGCCCAGAGCCCTGCTCTGCGGCTGCACTTCTGAAGCCGGCAGATTTCCAGAAGATGCCAGCTTTTGCTCTTACATGCTAGGGTGTTTGCATTATGAAAATAAAAAGTGAGGGGGCCCATCCACGAGCCAGGCGATGTCCTCCTGTCACAGACAGAGGCTGTCACCTCTGCCGTTGCTGCACGGATCGTTGCCTCCTTGAAAGGCAGACGAAGCCCTATGCTTTGCATAGCTGGAATGGCTGGCTGGCCTCCTGCTTTGGGTGTTGTCATCAGCAGAGCCTTGCCACACTGTGTGCACTGTGTGTGTCAGGCGCCTTTTGTCACAAAAGCACTTCGGGTTCGGCCTCATTGAAATCAGTGGCCAAGTTCCATGTTCTGCAGCACAGACAAAGCAAATACAGAGTCCATAAAAATGCACGGTGTGCATGAGATACGTGAGGGGGAAAAATAGTGGTATTAAACCAGCCTCGTACAAACTGAAGAGCAGCCCTAGAGAGGTATTCAACAGTCTTCCTCTGACTTCCTCTGTTCGCTCTCACTCTCTGAAGAAATGTAAATGTTGTCAAATCCAACAGGTATTCTTTGGAGACAACAAGATTCAGCTCTCAGCTGGTATCACACAAAAAAAAAAAATGATGGGAGAACAAGACAGATCTAAGTGCTGGTGTTGGGAGGTTAGAGGGCAGATACCCACCTAAAGAACAATGAGAGAAGGTTAAGCCCTGCCATGGTGACATCTCCCTCTCCTCCTTTACGCTTTGGGGTTTGTTTTACAGAAGTATGATTTAAGAATAGCATAACAGACATCTAACAAAGAAGCCTGCATGTATAGTGGAGCTGAATTTTATATGGCTAGCACAGCAGCAACATCTGGTGCAGCTGGAATTTAATTCTGTTTTGAGCTCCCCAACAAAAGAAAATTTGATGTGTTTCTTCCCTCTGTCTTTTCGTGCACATGATGAATAAAAAAGGCCTGAGGGTTGCATTGTTTATGTTTTGATATGAATGGTTTAGGAATGCTGGTCTGTTCCACCAATAGGCTTGGGGATCAAGTGAGCTGATGGCAGCACTGGAGCAGAACAACTGAAAGCTGAGTCTAGGCACCAAACTACACTAAACTTTGCCTCACAGTTTGGAAGAGCAATGATCAGGAAAAGGGCAAGAGGAGGGAATAAGAATATTTCTTCTATTTTTCAGAAGAGCAGATACTGTACTTCAGCTGTGTCACAAATCTCAGGGTATTTTTCCTACCAGGTAAAAAGAAGTAAAAGAGGTCAACAAGCCACTCTCAAGCTGCCTGTGAGAAGCTTGTTGATGCTTCCTATTCCCAGCAATTACAGACTTTATGCGCCTTTTGAGACTAGGTACAGGGCAACTCAAAAGATGATTTGTGCCATCAACTTACTTCTTCCATCCTGATTAACTCCTAGAGAGTCACCTGTCAGAAAGTAAAACAATCACAGAATCAACTAGGTTGGAAAAGACCTTTGAGATCATCAAGTCCAACCTATGACCTAACACCATCTTGTCAACTAACAGTGCATGATATCTTTTTGACAAGCCCTACTGTTTCCGATACCAAAGCAATGAAGTTGGGCCCAATCCCTTGACCCTCCAGGAAGATGTGCACTGCATCTATAAGGCTCCAAGGAGTGACCACTTCTTTTAGGAGCTTTCACTCAAGGAGACAGGGGTAAAGCAATTATGCCAGAAATTTTTCCCTGTGTCTCCCTTTTTGGTCCCCGCAGGTGAACAGAGGCACCATTTCCACTCATTCCTTCTTCCCCATCTATGCTCCCCAAGCTTCTACTCTGCTTTCTGTGGGGACCTGTTTCTGACTTACTTGTTTACCCATCCCAGAGCACCTGTCTTCTTTAACAGCGTACATGAATTTTTATCAGCGCTGATGCAAGAAACTCTCTTAGACAACATAGAATTTGAGATTAAATATACCCACCCCTTAAAGTTAAGCTCACAGGCAGTGCACGTGTCAGACCATCTACAAAGAAAAAAGTGTGGGCAAGCTTTGTACGTGAAAACTGCTCCATTAGAAAAATGTAGCAGCTCTGTAGCACTGGCTGCTAACAGATATCCAGTCCTTCTGACCTGTACTATGAGGGATACCTGGGGACTCATTCCAAATCCAGATGTTCTCTATCTGATCAGGGCTGCATTCTCAGGCCTTTCAAATCCTAAGAAAGTATTTTACATGTTTTTTAAGTGTTTATTTTTTATTGTAATTGCCTTTTTTTTTTTCTTTGTGTTGCATTGCTAATCCTATGCACTCAGTCTCAGACCCTGTCACTCTGGAAGAAATGCATTNTTTTTTATTGTAATTGCCTTTTTTTTTTTCTTTGTGTTGCATTGCTATTCCTATGCACTCACTTAGTCTCAGACCCTGTCTGTCACTCTGGAAGAAATGCATCCCTTTCTAAAACTGGAGGATGCTCTTCGTGGGCTCTGTCTTTTGCCTCAGCTTTAACAGACAGGAGCCCAGGTATAATGCTGCTGCTGGCTTTGGCTTCTAATTTTGCTCAGTAACTAATGTTTAGAAAATATTTCTGTCTAAGCTAGCTCTCACTCTCTGAATTAGAAAGCATTATATCTTTTTTGTTCTTACATATTAGTGTAATACTGCTACATTTTTCCCTCTGTGTGGACACTTTCTGCAGTATGCAAATACAGTTATCAAAAAGACTTTTAAAAAAATCTTTTTAGTATATACTGTAACATTTAATTGAATTGCTATTTTACAATATTTGCTGAATTTGAAAATCTTATTTTTTTGGTTTAAATTTCATTACAAAAGTTCTTAAAACACCTAGGATTGTCTTACTGCCCTCTGTATGAGCTTGTTCTAAATGGAATTATTATTCTGCCTTCTATAATTACTGGTCTAGTATGGACATGGGCATCTTGGTTCTGTGGAGACCTGCTGTGATGAAGCAGCCTAGGCCAGTCAGACCAGAAAATGGGGGGGTGCTGGAAACACAGAGGTGATAGTGCTGCTGTACTTCCTGAAGAGTAGGAGTCTGGAACATGAGACATCTTCTCTATTAAAAACTCTTTGTATAGGTGTTGGCATAAACAAAAAAAAAAGTTCAGCATCTTGCTTTGGCTCAGGAGCTTTTATTTGGCTGTAGCTGAAATACGGTGACAAGGTTCAATACAGGAAATATTCCTTCCTGATACTTGTCAGTGTAAAAAACACTTTGGGAGCCAGGACAAAATGAGATCTTATGTCATTTATATCCCTGAGGACCTCACAAATGCTTTTTGAATATTTATGTTCTGCTCTTTCTATATTTATGCTATATCTCTGAAATGGGGAATTACACCTACCCCCATTTAATTCATCACAAAATGATGAGTGCAGAAACCCATAACTAGGTTCTCAGTGTCACACAGTGTATCTCACTGATAAATGAGAAGGAAATGTGAAAAAAAGACTCAGTCTTCACTGAAATGGATGATTTCAGACTTAATGGAAATCCACACAGACGGTGATACCACACACCTTTCACTACAGACCACTGCTTTACCATGTGGGCCACTACTGCTTTGTAACTGCATTCTGGCAGGGCTCTGAAGCTGTAGACATGTTAAAAGTAATCAGAATAAATAATTCTGAGTTGTCTAATGAGCATTCTAATAATGAGCTGCTGCTCATCACCTTTTGAAGGCAATTTTTCCAGAGGAAACCTAAGATTTTCTGTGAAATCCTTAGGTGGCACTTTTCTAGCAGCAAGCAGCTGAAACCTCCAAAAGACTTGGCTCTTGAGAATGCCGTTCTCATACTAGACAAGGTAAAAATACAGCTGTATATTTGCCTTATCTGAATTTCTGTATTGGTAAACTGTAGTCTACGGATTTTGACAACTTTATGCCCTTTCCCTCAGTCCCTTCTAAGACATTTTGACTTGACAAGGCAGAATGTATAACGTTTTACATCCCAGTGCAAAACTATGGCTTCTAAACATACCAATGACTAGAAAATACCTAATGAAGGAAATTTCATTAGACCAGGGTCTGCAGCTAAATCATTATAATCGCCTAGAAGGCAGTTTCCCCTCCTGTCTCCGCACCCCAGGGGGGAGTTTGGATCATAAAACTCGGAGGATCATTTGATCTGTGTGACATGCCTGCCACACACAACCTCTTTCATAAGCATGGTATTTAACTACGAGCATACATGGTCATTCCTGCAGACACAGAGAAAATTTATATATGACCTGTGCATCTTCTTCTTCTCCTAGAAAGTAGCCGATGGACTGGGAGAAGTGTTGAGACTCTACTCTTGATAGTTGTTAGAAGAGTTTTTAACCACTTACAACAACCAGAATGCTCATCATCTGGCTTGAGAAAGAAATCTCATCCTTTGACAACAGTAAACTTTCTTGCAGATTTCTTTCTGCTATGCTTGCAGAATTGGGTAGGGTATGATGAAATGAGCATTTGGGGCTTTAAAGGAAGACTGCTGTGACTTTCTTCATTTAAGGCAAAAGAAGAGTGAAAAATCCCATAACTCTTTTTCCTTGAGTTAAATGTGCCGTAGATAGTGGAGTAAATGACTGCACAGGAGCTGCAAACAGACAACTTCATAGAGGACAAGTTATAGGCTATAAGTAAAACCTTGGAGGACACAGAACAGCCACTGAAAGCCCTCTCTGAACTTCTCTTCTGTGCATACCATACATACCTGGGCTGAACCTGACTTCTGAGAAAACAGGCAGCCAAACTGTACATGTAGTTTCTCTGTGAATTATGAAAACATGGTCATGAAGCTCTGCTTTTTCTTATCCACTCACAGCAGTTCTGATGCTTCTCTAATACAAAGGTTAAGGCCAAAAGCTTTTTCCTCTGCCCACAAAGAGGGACAAAAATTTCCATTTGAATCTAAAATTTAGAACATTTATCACAAAGAAAAGAACTGTCTGATTATATGACAGGGATTATGAGTTCAATAATCTTTGCTTTTCCCCTGCATGACATATATATAAGGCAGTACTGCATTCTTAAGAGAAAACCAAGAAGGAACTTCAGCTGATTTATTTGTGTATTATAATCCCAACACTCAGCAATGAGTTTTTAAAAGGCAGCAGTCCCTGGGAAAGGAGTCCAGCACACAACTTATCTGACCTAGCACGCTCTGCTACCTCATTCCTGAAATAGTGGCATTTATGATCCCCATTCATCAGAAACACCAAAAATGAAATAGTTTAGGATGTTCTTTTCCTTCCATATTTTCTGTTCTCTAAGGGGACATCAGAAATGCTGGACTTCATTTATTTCTCAGGATCAGAAAGGAAAAGATATCCTAGTATTAGACACAATGGTCAAAGTAATGAGATAATAAAGTTGAGGACTTTTTGCAACAGCATGAAAAATTCTGTATTTAAACAGATCACTCCCACCACACAGAATAACATGCCTTTTGTTCAGAGATTTACCATGTTTAATTAGTCATTTTTTCAGTATGTTAACCATGTATTCAGTTAAATAAAGTAATAAACAAAAGTGTTCAAAGTGAGGCAATACTGTCTTTATGTTATTATTAAATTGTGATCAGATATCTGTGGGACATGGAAAACTAAAAAAAAAGTACATAGTCTTTGCGTCTCTAGCAAAATTTTAGTGCCAAATTCTGCTCTCAGGTAAATTTCTATAAAGCATTGTTCTTAACAGCATCACAATACAAGGGCATGTTCATGGGTTTAGAAAGTGCCGAAGGTCAGTAGTTGTTCTTGTATCTTAAAGGCTCAGCACACACCAAGTGGAGCCCTTGTGCCTGACTTGTATCGACCCGCTGCCCTACTACAGGCAGACACAGCATCATTCCTCTCCAACAAACTGATTTTATTTCAATAGATAATAATTTAGCTATTTTTTTTTAGCTTCAATTTGCCTGCTTCAACAAATGAGAGCACAATTTGGCTGCTTTCTCAGGGCAAGGGAAGCCAACCAAACATGACTTTCACCAGGCCTCAGTTTTTGGCCCCAGATTTCAACATACACTATTACAGCAATCAAAAGAACCATAGAAATTACTTATTTTACTGTTCCTTAACACATATCACACAGTCCTGCAGCAAGCAGAATCACAGATGAACCTCAACACATACAGAGAGCACAACTACTACACTGGACATGAAAAGGAAATTTTATTAAACATGTTTACATAACATGAGTTGGAAGTTCATTTAAAAGCACAGGGGAGTGTTAAGACAAGTGGTCAAAATAGAAAGATACTATCGAATTATAGCTAGTTGTTTTTTGGCCACTAAGACAGAACAGGATCTAGTAGTAGTGCACCAATGCTTGAGTTCTTCCTGCTCAGCAGGTCGAGCAGTAACCAATCTGTGCCCTATGGAAAGATGGGCAGAATAATTCCCATGTGTTGAGTAATAATAAATAGTTCACTTGGTGCAGGCAGTATGTCTATGAATTAAAACCTAGTGTGTACACAATTTCTACATGTGTTACAGCCCCACAGTAGGAATCTACACCAAAATAGTTATTAGAAGGAATTTGGTCCGTACTACATCACGTTTTCCATAGGGTAAAAAATAAAGTCCATCTATAGACATTTAGCACCAGACCTACAGACCTAGCCTGGCTAAAACCTGCAAAATGTCTATAAGAAAAATGGATGGCTTCGATTTCTTGGTTACTTCAGTATAGTAATTACGAGCAAACTGTACAAGTACATGCAACATACAAGCTGGCCTATGTGGAACTAACATACATTATTAAATAACCTTTTTCATCTCTTTTTACAAAACGTGCATGCAGCTTTGAACAGTTCCAAGTCATGCTGCTGTATTTGTGTGATCACAAAATTGAATGGCCTGTAAAAGGAGGGGAAACATATCAATGCACCTGCAGGAATCTGCAGTTCTTCGCACATTTACAGAATATCACAAGGGATTTCAAGGCCAAGAAGAACTCAAATGAATAAAAAGCAAATTGAAATTTGATTTTTTTTCTCCAAAAAGTAAGATATCTTGCGTTAAAAAATCAAGCCTTGTGCTTGCATCAATCTCAAAGAAATGTAAACTAAAATTTGATAAAAACATTAGTAAGTGCAGAATATTTCAACTGGAATTTCCAGTGAAACATTGAACAACTCATACCATGCTCTATCCAGGGCAGACAGGTGCGTCTGAAGCGACACACATCAGAGAAGCCTGGGTACAGCTGAAAGTGTCATATGCTCAATTCATTCCTGGTCAACATTTTGGGAAGTCAAATATACATTTATACACAGAAACGTAAGTATTTCCTCTCTATTTCTAGGAGGAAAATTGCATTACCAGTAACATATTCAATGTCAAAATTAAGACTAAAGCTGCTTTATACCAGTCCCCAGCAGTAGTTGCAGAATTCTTCAAAATTCTTCCATGCAAAACATCATAAACAGAAAAGTTATTATATATATATATATAATGCAAACATATCTGCTTTTTTACAAAGAAAAAGTGGCACTGTGATGATTTTTATTTTTAAGAATATAACTTGATTGGTCATTTGTTCTGGGTTCCCACGTGAAAGACTTGTAAGTACCAGAACTGAGAAACGATTTGAACTCGCTGGAATTGTAACTGTGGCTGTTGAACACTTTAACGATGCTTACAGAGATATGCTTCAGCCCTTTTTTGTTTGGTTTAGAAAAAGAAAGGAAGGGTCTCTGTTAGCATTGTGAGGACTTCTACAAAACTAGCAGAATCACGTGGCAAAAAACTAGTGGAAGTGACAAGTACAGAAAAACTGCTGAAACACCAGGAAGGTAACACTGCTTGAGGGCTCTCTCAAAATATGAAAAATACAACATTGTTAACAGAGTGAGAGCTTCCAGTTTGGGTCATCTTTGACTTAGGTCGAATCTAAAGGTCCCTCTCTTTTTTCTTTTTCCTTTCTTTCTTTATTTTTTTTTTTTTTAATCATTATAAGCATCAGTGGTAGCTGCTAATAGATTAGCTGTATGTGATATACCTTTGTTCTGTCAATTTAAGCCATCTCTCAACAGACAGACATATGTTTGGATAACTACTACAAGCAAAAACGGAAGTGATTGTCTCTTTCCAACAGTGTTTCTTGATCATGTGAATATCTGGTTCCAATTGTTATCCTGGGTGATGTTTTGAATAGACAGCACCTGCTACTATGACCTAATGCAGGGAGGCCCAGTTGAACTTTCCAGAGATGACTGGGAAGCCCTACGTGTCAGGGGAGTCAATGTTGGATCCACTAGTGATGAAGGTGGAAATAATTTATACCAGCCTATTACCACACTGGACAGATCCAGTTCCTCCAGAAGGATCTGGGCAACTCCCATGAAGCATTTGTGGTCCATTCGGCCATAGTCTCCCCAAACTATTACCTGGAAGAACATAAAATTAAGGTTCATTATTGTGCCCAAATCCAAGCTTATACAGGGTTATATACTTAAACCCGTGCTTATGCATGTTCAGTCCTGCATATGTGTTAGCATAAGGAAAACGTTATTCTCGAGAGCGAATGACTGCTTCCCTTTCATGAGAAAGCCTCATGGCAGGACAGGAGAAAGAGTCAACAAAAGAGAAATGTTTAATGCAATAAGACATTTTGCAAGTCTGAAACCACAAGCCACAAGGATGTTTTTAATGTTATTTATAAAATTAAATGCTTAGTGAGTTGGAATGCATTTACACATACTGGTTAAATTTAAGTAAACATGCAAGTGATTCCCCAAATGACAGCCTAAAATGGGATTAAGAAGAAACTGACCTGAAGGACTTTACCCTGTGGACTTTCCTCAAAAACCAGTGTCTGTTGGTACAAAGGATCAAGTGTCTTCCTTGCAATTCTTGTTTTCTTCTTAGCTATACATGCTCCATTTTCCAGTAAATACACCTTAACATATGGAGCTGCAAACAGAACATCAAGAATGTTATGTTTGGACTTACAGTGCACATCTGAAATGGAGGACAAATGCCTTAAAAGGAAGTAGAGTGGAAAGAAAATGATACACTGTATTTTCATTTCATCTTCACAATTGTATAATCTGAATACAATTATATTAATAAAAAAGATGACACAGCCCACAGGAAAGCAATTGGATTTTTATAAACTTTGAATGTAATGATCTAAGATGTTACTGACAACAATTACACTTCATGTCTGTCATTTTAAAAACATGTTCTTTTTCCAGGAATTAGCTGTCACTGACAGCTATTCTGGATTCTCTAAAAATGCTTAGGGGTCAGAGATAGTTCAAAGCAAAAGGAATATTTAAAACTATGCCACTCCAATGACACAGACATTAATTGCTCTTTCATCTCTAGCTCTTAAGGAGATTGCAAAGTACCATTTTCACTAAATGCTATCTAAAAGAACTGTTCCAGATGTTACAATAAGCAGTGGTTGGGGTATTGATTCTAAATCTTCTGTAATAATTGTTTCTATAAATAACTAGAACTTCAACAAATGTCCTTATAAAATGATCCAATGTTATTACAATATACATTATGTAAATTATTGACACTGACAGTAACACTAGCACAAGCTGCTGCCTTCTTGAAGCATTGTTGTGTACAGTTTTTTTCCATACCTGGGGTAGATTTGGAGCCAGGTTTTTGTGTGAGGCCACGGGCTCTAATGACTTCTACTTCTAACTGGCCTTTTTTATCCACCATTCCAATCTGAATGTCACCTGAGAGGGAGAAGAAAGATGCCCACATTTTAGACAAGCAGTACAGCGCAGGAGATAAGGTATAAGAGTGAGAAAGAGAAAGACTAGTTTGATATTATTCTTTTGTATTACTGTGCTTGTTGCATCTCTTGATGATCCCTTTAGCTTCTCCATCATTAAACAAGGACTAAATAATACATACTTAGGCAGCATGGTGCCCTCTCTTGGTATACAGTTCATACCAGCTAAACCCAGATATGTTTTCTTCAAAAGTCTCCACCAAGCACACAGGTGACAATTTTTCCATTTTTATCAATATTCCACACACATTTTTGGCATGACTATAATGTCACAACATGTTAAAAAAGAAACTGCTTTTATTTCTAAATAGTCAAACTTGTTTCCTTGCCTGAGTTTTGACAAATGACATTTCCTGCAGAAAAAGGAAACTACTTACTATGAGAGCAAGCACTGTTCTGATCTAGATCAATAAAATACAAAAGCAGTAAACTATGTACTGATGCTCAAAACATTATATCTCTATGCTTTCGTATATCATGGAATCAACTGAGTAGAAATCTAACTTAGATTAAAATAGATTAAAATAGGCCATTTAGAATAAAAAATGCACAGTATGACATGAGCAGCTACATGACACTTGAGCAAATAAATGAACTACATCCATGAAACATGTGAGTACATATGTATTTGATGTGTAAGCTCTGATTGTCCAAAAAACCAAATTCACAAATAGCTGATCCTGAACTATAGAATTTGCAGTCTGGATTTAGAGAAACAGCATTTTGTACTTAATTGGGCATGAGATTTTCACATGTTTCTCTAGCAGCATATTAAAGCAGTGTTTATACCTTGGTATGTCAGGTATGGCAGAACAGCAACAAAGACTTTTTTATCAATTAAACTTTGCTTGAATAAACACAGCCGTGTTTTGCACTAAAAATAGTTCGGAGGAAAATTCCAGCAAGCCTTTTTAAGAGCACATCTCCGTATCTCATATTCAAAATAAAACATGCAACAGGTAACCAGAAGGGGGAGCAATAATCCAAACATCTTCAAATCATCACTAATGAAAGGATACCACAGAGCAGATCTTCTAAAAATTGTTAACATGGTGGAGTGCTTTTTGGGGGCAAAACCTTAAGCCTATAGCAGATAAAGTTCTAAAAAAAGTCAAAATAAAAGTTTTACTCAAGTTATCTGAAGAAAAATCTTTAGTTGCAAAACAAGATTAAAATAAAGAAATAAATGTATACCCTTATATGCATGCCAGTAAAGCCATTTAGATATTTATTGAACAAATAATCTCACTAATACATTTTCTTCCAAAATAATAATAAAAATGTTAATTTCATAAGTTTGATGTTAATGAATGCTTTAGTAGCAGTCATTTGGATTTACACAGCAAGTTTTGCCTTAGAGGGTCCTCAAGATAGTTTTCCTTCTGCTCATGAGTTGGGAAGGGAACACTGTCTTTTGCAATTTTTTTTTTTCTGTTTCTCTCTACTTTTGCAGATGTGTCTCAGTAGTCCTTCCTAAAGCTGGTTTACCAGGACAGTTGTATTGAAGCATTGGCCATTTATAATTTCCAGCAGGAGAAGTATTATTATAGTAGTGGATGAAGGACTCCTCAATTAGTGTCCTAAAGAATGTCTAAGAACTGCTCATGTATAAGCAAAAAAAAAAGCAAAAAACCCCAACCCCAAATCCTTCCAAAGATACTTACACAGTTCTTCAGTCTTGCACTCCTTATACAACTCATACCCTGTTCATAAAAAAGCTACAGCTAATGCTGCTAAAGGAAATTACAGACCAGTCTGGAAAATAGACAAGATCACAGATAGCCCCCAGCAGCTGTTGTAGAAAAGGACTTTGTGTTTCTCATGACGCTGGCTTTATCAGTGACTGATTATTGGGCCCTGCAAATGTTTCCAGAAGTTTCACTTCCTGGAGTTAGATGAACTAAGCTTGGAAAAGTGCAGTTTGGCCAGAAACCCTCTGTCACATCCAATATAATCTGTGTCAAGTAAATACAAACTCTGAACAGTTGAGATTTTGCAGCAAGCTACGATTGGAAAAGCCACAATAATTTTGTGTGGGAAGTAGAACCCTTATCTTCAAATTGCAAATAAGATTAGCCAGTACCTCAAATGGAGCAAATATGTTTCTCACCCCACTTTGGATGCTGCCATGATAGGAACACTGGTGACTGCAGAGAGGACCTTCATGTTGACAATGAAGGAAGATGCTTGGTAAAAGTCCTTTTAGTGCTGTAGTCTGGCAGTGTGTGCATTAGCTAATTGCCTTATTATTCATTTAACAGAGGAGACTGTATCATTCTTACCCATGGCAGGGGTTGCTAGTGTTTGTCGGCCTACTAACTGTGCAGGTCCCAGTCCGTCGAGGAAATCACTGAACTGACTGTCAGCGCCCAGCCGTACTCCAGGAAATATTAAGCTGAAACAAAATAGAAGCTGGTTAACCATAAGAACAGGATTAATTTCTCTCATTCTACAGTATTTACATCAAAAGTACTACTGATACAAAGCAAGCGGCTCAAGATGCACAAGCACAAATCATTCTGCAGCATCAGGAATGGTATGTTTCCCATGGGCCCCAAAGCAATGTAGAGAAATCCTGCACATCGACTAAAAGTAGTCCATAAAATAGGTCTTGCTAAGGAGGTCTCCAGGAGCAGTGAAGAGTCTGATAGATAAATAGACTAAGAATGACCTTTTATGAGAAAAAATAAAAAGCTTCATGAAAGTTCTTCATTAGAGAGTGTGCGATTTACATAGATCCAAACCCCATCTGCATCAGTTAGAACAAGCAGGGAAAACAGATGTATACACCAAATTAATCTGATTGCTGCAGCTGTTTAATGAAGCAGTAAACTGGCAGGTAGTAGCAGTAGCAGTGATTAGAGCTAAACCTAGCGCCACTCTCTAGCCAAAATATTCTGGCAGACAAATCTGGATCTACAGTTGCCACCCCTCTCTCATGATACAAACTGAACTGTAACACATCAGCACAGTGTATAAGGAAACATTCAAGGCCAGGTTAGACAGGGCTTTGAGCAACCTCATCTTGAAGATGGCCCTGCCCAGGGCAGGGGGTTAGACTAAATGACCTTTACAGGTCCCTTCCAACTCAAACTATTCTATGATGCTATGATGTGTACTTTGCCAAGCTGCTTTCATGTATTCCACTTTTTTTTTTTTTTTTTTTTTT
>VZSE01013056.1:1548593-1612579 GCA_013398275.1 Promerops cafer | reverse complement strand
TTTTTTTTTTTTTTTTTTTTTTTAAATAGATATACAGTCTCCAAACAATAACAAAAGAAAAAATACAAAGCAAGAGAGAAAGAGTGATCCATGGTAGGAAGACTCAGCTTTGACTTCCTTATAACAATTATGAGAAATAAAAGAACAGACTCTGAACCAAGTCTAGACAACATATTCCCCAGCAGGCCATCCACCACTCTGTATCTTCTTCTGCCTCAAAGGAAATTCCCTATTAGACTGCAAAAATAATAAAAAACGTCCTAATAAAACCAAAAGCATCTAGTGTTAAAAGCTTTGATTTCTGCACATCAGGCCTGTCTGCTTCAGCCATTCAATTCACAGCTCTTTGCAAAGCCGGTAGTTGCATAGAAAAAGTCCATTCGTCTCTTGACATCTAACTGTTCTTTCTATGCCTGCATAAACTTATTGACTGTCTGTGACTGAAGCAGAAAATATCATAGAATCATGGAATAGCCTGAGATGGAAGGGACCTACAAGGATCATCAAAGTTTGACTCCTGGCCCTGCACAGGACAGCCCGAAAAATCTCACCAAGTGCCTGAGAGCGTTGTCCAAACACTTCTTGAACTCTGTCAGGCTTGATGCTGTGACTACTCTCTGGGCAGAAAAATGTTTTCTAACATCTAACCTAAATCTCCCCTGATTCAGCTTCATCCCATTCCCTTGGCACAGCATTTTTCTTTTAAAAACTCTTTATTCTCTAAAAGATAAGCTTTTTCACAGAAATTTAGTTTTAAATTATTTTTTTTTAATATAGTTTCTTTAGATGGAGGAGGAAAAGAATCTCAAGGTCTCCAGTCCAACACCAAGATGCGATCTACTTCTCTCCCCCGTGGCACTATCCTTTCACTCTTGCCTCTGCTATGAGAAGTTTCTTGCTTGTTTCTTGCTTGTTGGCCTTTTTTCTCCAAAATGTGTTACATTTTGCCACAAGTTGACTAAGAACATTGAAAATATTCACTTGAGAGCATGCTTCTGGCTACACATATGATAATGAGGGTTGGAAGTACACATTCATCTTAATGTGTATTAATTCTAGTTCATTAAACTCCAGTTAAGGGTCAAGCAAAAGAACATGACAAGGTACCTGGGGTGCAAGCACTCTGTTCACTTCTCAAGCTTGCTTTCCTCACTGTCTTACTCAAAGGCTGATTCTCAAATCAGCAATTTATGGCTCTGCCTTTCTGTCCTCCTGATGCCTGCTGTGACCTTGAGATCCAGACCTTGGCTGCTCCAGCCCTGCCCAATCTATTTACACACAATGAGGGTGGAACAGAGGATTAAGCTATTCCACTGAAAATGTCCTCACCATTAGTGCTGGGCTCCCACCTCTCCTCTCCACTGCTAACCAGTGAAACAGGCTCCCCCAGCTCCTCCCTAAAGAGTCCAGTTTATTGGGCCCTTTGTCACCAAGGTGAGTAACTGGTGCCCTGCAGACTGAGACTCCAGCACAGAAAAGGGAAGGAGGATGGCAGGGTGGAGTGCTGAAAGGGTAAAAGTAATGGCCTGTCACAGAATCATAATGGGAAAAACACTGGGGTATTTTACGCTTGTCCCTCATTCTTCATCTGATCTTTATCTGCTTTGGTTTTGAGTAAGTCATGATGGAGCCTGTTTTTCTTACATGGCTCTTAAAATTCTTTGCATTATCACAGAACCATAGAATGGTTTGGGTTGGAAGACACCTTAAAAATCAAGTTTTGATGCACGTGCCATGCACAAGGACATCTTTCACTAGATCAGGTAAGTCAAAGCCCGATCTAACCTGGCTGTGAACACTCCCAATGATGAGCCAATCCACAATTTCTCTGGGCAACCTGTTCCAGTGTTGCAAAAAAATTAGGGTGGTGAGATCTGATGATGGAGGCACCTTTACACAGATCCTTGCCACCGCCACCACAGCAGCCTTGGCTCCTTGTGCCTCATACAATATGCAGTAGCAATTGTGGTAACCCAGTAAGCACATAAAAAGGTGAAGCCAAAGAAGTCCAAATCTCTCTTTTTGTTTTTCCATGTCTATAAAGGTGCATTTGCCCACCCCTATTTTCCCCTTTATTTGGGGAGTCATCTTCTAAGAGTTCCCTAGTAACCACTACACCTTGACACATGCAGTAGAGTCCCACTGAGAACTGTGAGGATGCTGCAATATTCCTGCACATTTTTGTGTCAGAACTGCCTTTGTTCTCCTTTCCTACATATCAAATTGTTCAGCAGTGAATGGAAACAGCTGCCCCATTCCTCCCATACGACATCTGAAGTTTAACTCTGAGGTAATCCAAACATATCTCAAAGAAAAAGTATCCCTGTGTTTTGTTTTGAAAAATACAGTCTTAATTTTTGATGAACAAAATGCCTCATTGGATGGCAAGGAAAATAAGAATTCTTAAGAAGTTCTGTCTCAATTTCAATTTCCATGAAATTTGTGTTATGTACCTAAAATAGTTCAGTTTTTCTAATGTTTCAAGAGGAACAATCTTTACATAGAGCTATCCCCTTCACCTAAAGTTTGGGACATCCCAAGTAATGGGCAAGAACCTTCTAGTACATTAGAAACTTCTCCTACATTACTGATATTTCTAATGACACTTACTTGCCCTCAGAGCTATAACTATTTATGCTGCCGTCAGTGGATTCTCGACTTGGCTGTCGAACCATACGACTTCTCATCTCTGCTGCCATTCCTGTTTCTGTGCTTCTCTGTATCGTGCTCTTTAGCTTCTTGCTGCCAGCCTCTGAAAGCAGAGAAAAAGAAGCAACCATTAGAATAACTTACAGCAAAGCCTTCCCTTGCAGTTTTCACCCAAGAACAGTGATCTTGGTCATTACTATTTACTAACATGAAAAGACTATTCTGATTTAAGAAGCAATCTCTCTTCCTCAGTTACAAACTGGAAATGACTTCTTTTTAAAAGGCTGCAACCTGAAGATCTTCATTAGAGCAAACTGTTAGAAATTAGAAGTCTCGTTAATAGCCTTTACACAGCTGGAATGTAGACAGGTCGTGATACTGTCTACTAACCACATTCTTGGTAATGTGCCTCTAGACACCTTACTAGGTTGCGTGACTGCAAAAGAAGATACAATTCTCACAGGAAAAAAAAAAAAGAAAAAAATCCTTCATGCATTCCACAGAAAAAAATGTTAAATACTAAGATACTTAGTATCAAAAATATAATAATGTCTTTTGACTTGGCAAAATCTTACTTCTCACCACGAAATGTCTTCAAAGTAAACAGTGAACTTTATAGAACGTATGATCTCAGCAGTTCCGAAACAGAAATAACTTGGGGAATTTGTTTGGGAAACTACAGAATAGTTAAGCTGGACAGGACCACAGTGGAGCATCTGGTCCAACCTCCCCACTTTCCTAGAGCCCATTGCACAGGATTGTGTCCTGACAGGTCTTGTATATCTCCAGTGAGGAGACTCCACAACCTCTCTGGGCAGTCAGACTCTAGGCTTGCAACTGTAAGATTAGAAAGTAATGTAAGTATTTTAAAATTGTTTAAAGACTTCATCCATATAGTAAAGCTTCTATCCCATGTCCTTTCAAATGCAATTTGATTTTCACCCGGAAGTTTTCATGTTTTGCTTGAGCAAGAAGAGCTTCCAGTCCTTTATGGGTTCTCTACACGTTATGGCTGGTGAATTCTGTTGTCACATGGCAGAAATTGTACTTCTAGATGATGATAGTTGCTCTCAATGATCTTTACATTTCTTCCACCAAAGCCTCCATGTGATGTAATAACGTGTTGTCTTCAAATTCAGTGTCCTGGTCTTTTTCATTTAGTTCAAAATAGGTACCCAAAGTTCAATGGGTAACATCACTTTCTCTCAGAAAGTAATAGATTTGATGAAGTTTCACACAAGTACATGCTAAAACATTCTTCCGTATTTACCCCTTCATTTCAGCGCTCCTTTATTCACCCCTGGAAAGTCTGTGTGCATCTTTTTCATGATCTGCTCTGGGAAACAGATGAAAAAGCAAATATTTCTTCCATCTCCATCTGCTGTGGAGACTGAATTGCTCTGAAAAATTTTTCACCTTCCTGTTTCACAGGCACATTGTTGATGTTTGAAATGGACAGATCTTGACAGATCTTACTGATCGCAATAAAGTTTTTATTTAAAAGTTTTCTTTAAAATAAGACTTTTGTAGCCCCCACACAGCCTGCCCATTCCCCAGGGTGTTTAAACATGCTGTGGAGATCAGCTGGCCCTTGCTCTTTGGGTCTGCAGAGCTGGTGGAGGGCAAGGAGAAATCATACCATACAGCTATCAGAGTAACCTCTTTGAAGCTCCCAGGGAAACAGCAAACATGGCCAAAGTGAAAGAATTACTATATTGGGCTTAGACGAGACATGCCCACAGTGAAAGGGGCTGAGGTTTCCCTCTCAAGCTTTTTGGAACAGGGCTGTTTATCTAGGGCCACTAAGCCACACCCAAATGCCTCTGAGTGGAAGAGATAGGCTACTTCCACAGATCCTTTCCTCCTTTCTGAGGCCAACAGCTCTGAGGTTTTCCTGTGGGCCACTACAGCTCATCCACATTGCCAGTCCTTGGTCAGCTGAAAACACATTAACCAGTGCTGCTAAATGTGAGGTAAAGTAGGATAGGCAAGGCACACCAGGTAGACCAGGCTCCACTCTTACACAGTGCAGGTGGCTGTGGGAGGGATTTGCTGGAGCTTCAGTGACTCTGTATGTAGAAACCCAAATGCTACATTTGGTCCTGAACTTTCTCTTTAAAGACTGAGGGTGTGTTCAGAATACCAATGCAGATAGGCAGGATGAGTATCAAAAATAACTCAAAAAGCACCTAGGAAGTATAAGCCACATGCTGAGTTGTACTCCAGGATTTTCCCATTTTCTGTAGGTATGAATTTTGCACCCATATTGTTTTCTCAATCTCACTCTCTCTCTCTCTCTCTCTCTCTTGCCAGGACCTGTTTCAAAGTGTGTCTGTTTCCATCTGCTCCTACAAAGCATATTTCCAGAGCCAGCCAGATCAGGCAGCATGCCCTGGAGGATACAATAGGGTAGAGCCTGAAATGTGTTCAGCTGAATAGGGTTGCTTAGGAGTATTCAGGACTCAGGAAAAGTAAATGAGGAGACTCTAGAGGTAGCTACAAGACCATCATGGTCTTGGCACAAATTGGTAAAGATATGTTGTTCTTAACCACCTGGACAACATGGTGGGTGCTGAAATCTAGCAATGAGAGCCACGTTTTTGGGACAGATAATGAATATAGTAATAGAAATAATCACTGTAAAAAATATCCATTGACTAAATTACAAAAAATTAGTATTTTAGTTTTGAGCCACAGCAGAGATTGAAAATAGCAGGTGGATTTTTTTTTAAAAAGAGTAATGTTACATTGCCATGGATAACATTGGCATTGCTGTTTAAACACAGTTCTTTGCTCCACAGATTTGAAAAGAACAGACTATGACATAGGAATCCTTGTGCATGGCCACAAGCATGCCCAAAACCTTGTCTCACTGAACTGCAAGTACCAAATTGTCTTTTTCCAAGTACTTTTCAAGTCACTGCTCTCTGTCTTACAGTGCCAGATTCTACTTCTGTCTCTTTTCTCATCAGCATTTTTTCTTTTCAGGTTGAAGAATCAAAAGCATCCTTTTGCCTCCCCTTATAACTGCTATTAATACCCACAATGTTTCCCAGGAAAACTAGAGTCCTCCAATTTATTTACTTTTATAACCTCAGTCTTAATATTCTGAAGTACAATCAGAAATATAACAGTAACCCAACAGAGTGATGAAACACAACAAGAGTTTTATGGCATAGAGAAAATTCCTTTTGCCCATGAATAAGAATCAAAATACTTGTTGCACAGGTTTTGGAAGTTTTAATCTTGGTCACTTATGCATCTCATATCTTGCATGATATAATACATTATTTTTCCAAGTTTAACACAAAAAGTCAAGAGATGGTTTATCTTGTTAGTCTGCTCCTGTAAACTTCTCAGCAAAACCTAGTTCTGTGAGGGAGGGAGGTGCTTAGCATGCAGATGAGTTGGGAGCTGCTTCTATTTCTAAAGGTGCCTTGCTAAAATGAACTCACTCTGGGGAACAATTCCAGTCCTGCCTTGACTGCACAATGAAATAAGGTATCCAAACAACTACCAGTGTTTTCCCTGCTATTGATAATACTTCTTTTAGAAAACTTTCATCTTGTATTACTTTTGATCAAACAGCTCTGCATATATCTTTGGAATGCTGTCTTTACATTCTCAATACAGGTTCATAAAATATTCAGGTTCAATATCTATGCTATGACATACTGAGATTTTCTGCTCTTTTCAGGGTGTCTATTGGAGAGTGCTTGATCCTACTCCAAATTTTTATTAGTTTGATATGTACAATTACATTTTATAATACATTACAGTTATTTGTGTGCACTGTGCAAATTACACTATATTCATTGTGCAGACTGAGGATGTCTCTATCCTGAACATCATTTAGAAGTAAAATTTACTCCAAATGGTCTGTACACTTCTCTGCTGTGTCAATTGTGTAAGGATTTCTCCATGCAGGAATGCAGACTGATGTGCATAAATTACATGTAAACACCTGGTTTAACAGGTACAAGCTAGAGGAAAACTACTAAAAAGCAATTGTGATGAACATTTTTGCAGATTTAGTAATTGATGCCAAAGCATCATAAAGAAGCCACCTGCAGCTATGAAATATATACAGCTTGTAAGTTTATTGCAATTAATCAACAGGCTTGTTGTAGCTATAACACACTGATGAGTGTGTGCAATGTGCTATTTCTGTCTACTTATTATACATATAGTCGATAGTGACTCCTGTTTGATCTGACAAGAAACTGGCCCCTGATTTTGGTTTTCCCAGAAAAAAGTAAGTTAACAAAGACCAGGACCTGAGTAACCAAGCACAGCAAAAAGAAACTATGCTCTACCTTATATCTGCACAAAATATCAAAGCAACTGATGTGTTCCAAGTTTCTGTACTTCCTAATCACTCTCAAGTCTAGGAGCCAGAAGCTATTGACAACAGAGTTATAGTGAGAGAGTCAATGATGTCATCTAGAAATTTAAAATGGCAAACTACAGATACCTCAAAGCTAGCTTTACATTCTAAAGGCATCCAATTCAGAGAGCACAATGCCAGACATTCCCCCCTCCCAGTCCCTCCCCACTTAGCAAAGGCATGACTGCACATGGCACACCGTTGGCCTGGCTTTTCCTCTGTGCTCTGTGTGGTGCCTGGAGGCAGGTACTACATTTTGCTCTTGCTTTAGTTCAGGAATTCTGAAATGATGAGAGGGCCTCCTGGAGCAAGGCTTTCATCCAAGGTGCCAAAGTGCATATTACATGCCATGGGTCAAGGGGACATAAAAGAATGTGCAAGGACATGAGCTTGGCAGCGTAGGCAATAGAAGAGTATTAGAGACCACTGTAGGGCAGAAGACAATCCTGACATGACCCTCCATGTGCTTCCTATGGGGAGAGGTGCCTTAAGTGGGCATTGCCCAGAATCACACCCGAGGGCAACTAGTTGGTTAGCACCCAAAAAAGAAGTGAATTTACACACATGCAGCACCCGAGTATGTGAAAATTCATGATTGATTCAAAAGAACACAGCAGAGAACAAAGCATACACCACTGCTAAATCCACTAATGAAAGGGATCATAAGATGTGTCACTGCACGGCTCAAGGGCAATTCATTTGCAGTATCAAGTATGCTCTTGCATCCAAAGAAAGCCTAAAAGGACTACAGCTCCAAGCCAGCTCTGACCGAAACCTGGCAGGACTGTGACCATATGGTTGGTTTGTACACTGACTGTGTGAGACACCAACGAGGTTATGCCAACTGAAATAGTAAGAGTCAACCTCAATTCAAAGATCTATAAAAAGAAAAGCAAAGGGGCACATTGCCTTCTGGTCCTTTCTGATGTGTTAGTGATTGTTACAACTCCAAATTTAGCTGCTTGGAGACCTGCTGGGTTACAGGTTCTGCAGCATCCCCCTCACTTTGCATGGAGTGCTTTTAAACAACAACAAAATTTATTTACACATGAATTGACAAAAGTGCCCCTTGGCTTATAGTCCTAAAACAGAGACAGAAAAAAAAGAATAAATAGTTCAAAGAGTATTTGTTTTTTCATATGTGTACATCTCTTGGATGAACTCAGCAGTAGATTGATCACTAAGACTGAAAGCGCATAGTGACTATGGACAGAAGATAAATAGTAAAAAAATGGACATTTAAATACAAATTTCAACAATACAAGTTTCTAGACTTTATATCATGCAATATTCCCCTGTATTTTCCATTCTGTGTATTGTGCAATACTCTCCTGAATATAATGCTCTTTGTAAAAAGACGTGAAATATTGCAGTAATTGTCTTTTAAGTTTTTCTCCCAAATAGCATGCAATATATTCAAAGAAAGGAGAATGCTCTTGATATTCTGCAGTGTTAGGTCCTGAGGTTTAAAATCCAAATATAAACCATCATGTACTTCTTCCCACTTCTACTTATTAAAACAAATCTACAAACAAAATTTATATTAATATAAATTAGAAAACCTTCTAGAAAGAATATTCACCTTTTCAGCTGGGACAATTCATTGAGAAGAAATTTTATCAGAAGTTTGGAATAAACAGTATCTCACAACTGCATTTATAAAGTCACAAACTCATCTGGCAAACACCTTTCACTCCCAATAAATACTTTCAGATAATACATAAAAGACAATGCAATTAGTCCCTTGATAGATACAATATGTTTTTCTGATATATGTAGAGCAAAGCAACAAAAAGCATCAATCCTAACAAAAGGAGACTTCACTGAATTGATGACAATGGTTGTATCAATGCTTTGATGGCATTTTAGAGTGTACAGCAGAATCTCACCTTTTGACTGTATTTTTAACTGAAAATCAAATTGCAGACTCAGACTCTTAACAGTTTCACATTTAACTTAACCAACAGCTCCTAGTGACTTGCATGAAAATGAAGTAGCACTTTGAGAGCAAATGACAGGAATAGGTCCATGCTCAAAACAAAAGCAAACAAGAAGTGGAAAATCAGGCCATTGTTTACTACCTGACAGTCGTCTCAAAACCTTAAGCAACTGCTTTTACAAATTATATCTCCTTTAGATGTCTTAGACATATTTATGAAAAAATAAAAAAAGGAAACAAGCATATGTTTTATATGTTTAATCTGATACTTATCACTTTTTCATGTCAGGGAAGAAAACCTGTGTTTAACAAGGACACGTATCTTAAGGCAAAGCAAGGACGTCTGGTCAGAAAAACATCAGTTATGGCTTCTTAAGTTACTTTATGAAGATTAATTGTTTTGTCCACATACTTGCAATGGAGAGAAAAGAGCAACTGTCTGTCAGGCAAAATGAGGTAACCAAAGATGATCTATAGCAATGAGTTTCTAGTCCTGGGATTGTGCTAAGCATACTTCATAAGCATACAGAAATGAAAACATCTTAATTATCTTCTTCACACATATGCAAAGAGCTATATAAGATCAGAATATGTCAGTGAAGCTGATAATAGGTACAGATGCCATGTTTTTCAACTCCTAAAGCCTATTTCAATGAAATTCAATTAGTAAAACAACAAACCCATGTTTCCAGCAAATTATTTACTATATAAACAGTTTACAAAATATCAAGAACTCACTTTCTCATATGCTCCGGGCTTTTTTGTTAGATGGGAGGAGAATGCGAGACAGAGTGAAATAAGAAGCTCAGAAGAGCTGTTGGCACTTCAACAATAACATTTTTACATTAAAACACAGCCCTATATTACAACATTATTTATAACCAGCCAAGCCCTCTCAGAGAACTGACATATAGTACAGAGATAACATTTGTCCAAGGCAAGGGTGCTGGGGTACAGCTTGTAGTTAATACAGGAGGGGAAAATCAAATGCAATGCAGAAAAAAAAAAAGAAGATTTTTCAGATAAACTAAACCGACATTTCATTTCATTAGGAACTTATATATATTTAAGTAACTTGATGCCTTTTGTGGTTTTAGGCAGCCATTACAATTTTAGTACATTTGAGACCTTTTAAGTAAGTCTTCACAATTACGAATAGTTTAGTATTTATTATTAAAAACATAACATGACATTATGATTAATAAAAGACAATATTTTACAAGATGATACCACCAATATGACAATTTATAAGCCATCACTAATAAAGAAATTCACTGTTTACTGTGCATCTTCAAAAAATTTCCTGAGAACTATGTGCTGTACATGATGGCAGCCCAAAGTCAAATTATTTTAATAACCTCCAAAAAGACTGTAAAATGAAACACTGTCAAAACCACTAGTGCTAAAGTATCCTCCAGTACAAAGATGTTACATGCCTTTTTGTACAGTTGAAAAGTTTCTGAATAATAGCTCAACCCTAATACAATTTCAGAGCATACTAATCAGGAGACATTACAGCTTCAGAAACAGTCCCTTCCTTTTCATCTCAATTACCAGCCAGTGAAACGATCTGAAAATGCTTTACCTTTTCAGTAGTTTGATTTGCTCCAACTGCAACCTTCAAGTTGGAGTTTTATTTTACTACTACCAGCAACTCCCAGGTGAATACCACATTTCTCTTTAAAAATGTTAATAACCTGCCTTTAAGAGATCATTTCTAATGTATCAGATCAACATAGGATCACACCGACTCCAGTTTTTCTTTAGTGACTGTAGCATTGCAAAGTTGTAACTCCAGACTACTATACATTGCTAAAGCAAGACTCATGAACAGGCTCACCACGGTAAAACACAGAAAATACAGGCTTACCTTTGGTTTAAGCAAAATTAAACATTGGCTATGATACAATCCTTAGCAAGCAGCCAGCACCTAAAGCAGCTTCACCTCTGTTTAAAGAACTTGTGTGGTTTCTGGGTAGAATAAATCTTTGGGGTCCTGGCGTTGCCTCTCCCTCGTTATCCTGTAACCACTTGGCACCGCAGCACAGCGAGGAATGATCAAGTTGCTTCACTCACAAGTTCCTTTTACAACTGTGATTACATTACAGGGCCTTGCAGTGAAAAAAGTACTGAACTACCTGCCAGCTAGCACTTCATAATATATTGCTGAAAGGTTAAAAAATTGTCAGCAGTGCATTTTCCAGTTATGTGCAAGCAGAGAAGAGCACAAAATATTCTTAGCAACTTTGGTCAATGCATTCTTTTAATGCTGCTGGTCAAAATTTGATGAGGAGTCAGATAAATCCAGAATCACATTTCTCTGTCCTGGTCATTTCAACTCATTTTTGCATGAATTTTGGTACAAAACCACCTGAAACACTGCAAACCTGAGAAAACATCAAATTAGCATTAAATACTAAGTTACAGTTATGCAACAGAAAAGTCTAAATCATGTTACTGTCTTAGACGGACTTGAGCACATCAGAGTTAAAAGAGTTTCACTGCCTCTGAAATGCCCATGTGCATTCTGAGAACAGAACTTCATTTTTTAATTGCTCCTTTCATCTTTAAATTTCCTTTTGAGGAAACAGACTTTGTAATTTTTGTTTCTATGTCAAATTGTTCTGTTTCTCTAATACTTTATTCTGATAATGTATTATACTTTCATTTTGCAATTGGTCAAGAATCAATTAATTTAACAGACCATTACCAACTGTCATTCAAAACTGTAGGGACCAATGTGCCTTGTCAGGGTGATTAGAGACAGAAAGGAGAAAGGACAGCATTTGTCAAGCCAAAAGAAGAGAACTATTTCAAACAGAATTATAATGAGAAAAAAATTAAAACATGCGCAATACAGTTCTGTAGATCTTCAAGTTATGGTAAAGTTCTGGTTACTTCAAGTATTATAAAATAATTAAGGAGAAAAATGTCACAAATTAAACTGTTCATTTCAGCTAATAAACACATAACAGGATTTAAGATTGCAAACACTGTAGAGGTGACAAACTCAAAATCCTCCCCAGTAGTGATGCCGTATATCTCTTGTCACTCCTATGCAGAAATGTCCATGTATTTTCATTGCTTAGGCACAGATTTCCTATTTAGTGCAACAGTTGAAGTAATCTTTATCTTCTTGATAATTTTAGAAATGATGCTTAGAAGGTGACAGTGCCTTTTTGAAAAATACATAGCTGTATGGTATGTAATTCTCTCATGATTGCAGTTAAATTAAAAAAAAAAAAACAAAGTAAAATGGATCAAATGGAAAGATTTATCTCAGTACAATACCATGGTAGGAATGAAATGCTGATGTTGGGAGCTGCTAATGTGTGCATGTCAGTCTCCCAAGACCTGTTTTCACCTTGCACCTGGCAAAGGCTCCAGGACCTGCCTGCCACCTTGAGCAGTTTCACACAAAGCACTGCACTTGTGTCAAGTGTACAGAAGTTCCCTCCCACACAGGTTCTCGCTTAGGGAAACTCAGCGGAGGTTTAGAGTTGAAATAACATACAGAGGGAAAACTGCATGGCTCTACAGCCTCTCAGAAAGCTCTGTGGGTCACAGCCTTTCCTCCTTTATGCTCCTTCTCCTAGTCCCAGGAAAAATCATACCAAATATTTCTTTTTTGTAGGGTCAAACTCCCTTTCCAGGATTAAAACTGTTTGACTTACTCTTCTGGATGTGTAACACAAAGGCTGACCAAAAACTTGGCTTGTTCTTCCACCACTGAATCCTGAAATACTAATCTCAAACTCTCTACAAAGTAAATTTTTCTTGGTAGCCTCCAAAGTACCACACCTCAAACAAATGTTTATTTAAACTTTCTACCAATTTAGACAAAATTTTGCATGTTGTTTTTGCAACCTTGTTTGCACTGCTGTCTTGTACCACCATCAGTGAAGTTCCCACAGAAGTTTCAGCTACAGTAAACTATAACCATGCTCTTTTTCAGCCGAAGTACCTGTGCTAATGTTTACTTTGCTTTTGAATTTCTTTTAAAATGAACCTGAAGTTCCAAGCCAGCTGGGTTGTGATGACATACAAACATACCTCTCACCTTTGAGATCAGCCCAGGTAATAACTTCCAGAAAGGAGGCTAAAAACTCAGGAGATGTTCTTTCTTTTGATCAACTAGAGTTCAAATCCAGTTAATAGTGGTCCTGGTGCAAAACTTATCTTTTGAAACAGCTTTTTATTCACAGTAGTAGTTAAGACAGGTAAGTAGTGAGCGAGACAGTCACTTGGTGCTTCCGTTTCCAAAGAGCTGTTTGTGGCATTACGCTCAGTCTGGTCTGCGTTAGTTACAGCCATCTGTGGGTAAAAACATCTATGCCTTGGGCAGCAGATCTGTGCTAGATAAACACTGCATAACTCTAAGATATAATTGTTCCCTTTCTGTTTATGTTATTGAAAGTGGACAACTGCACACAAAGACCTGGTTTAGAGACAGATCGTTCAGCCAAACTTCCCAAATGAATGCCCTGGCATAACTCTGCCATGAAATCCTAAGGTTTGCATCCAATATTGCTGGTTTATGTTCATTATCAAATACGCTCTGAGGAAAACACTACTGACAAGACATAGAAGTTCAGCTGTGCCACAGACAGACACCAGCACAAAAAACCTGTCACAGCATCAGTATTGCTTTGATATCTGGGCAAGGTACAGAGCAGTGTGAGACAGCAGGATTTCCTGTAACACCTGGCATTTTGCCCTCAAAGACAATTACAGGTTATTTTTGCAGGTCCCTGTGGCTGCTCATTTCTCATTCTCCCTAGCTCTCCTCTCTTGGTTACAAACCTTGCTTAGCAAGAAAGCACTTGCCCTTCTCAAAAGTGAAGCAGATGAGGCAACAGTCAACGGACACGAGGCAAAAAGTGCACCAATACAGGAAGAGTGTGAGTGAGAACACTGTGATTTCCCTAGTAAATCACACTAAATTTTTACTACAAAACAAAATTTTTTTATTGTGACTGCTGGCTTGTTTTGTAATAGATTTATCATATAAATAGTTTGTTACAATCATGATAGAAAGTTAAGAGAAATATAAGCACAAGGAAGAATTAGCCATATATTTTATAGAATAATATTTGAGAGCATCTGAATTACAGCCAATAAGCATAAGCAGACAGTGACTGTTTACAAAATTTTAAAGCCCTTTCAAACACAAGGCAGAATGAGATGGGGAAAAAAAAGAAGTGGTGCTAATACAGCCTATCTCTACGGAAAAAAACTGATTCCCTCCCAAACTTCTAGTTATTTCTGAAGTGAAAACACTTCCAAACTGCTGTGCCAACTAAAACAGAGCGTTATATGAAATACATACTTTAATGCAACTGTACATGAATACTAGTAAGTTTAAGGATCAAAGGCACTTGTCTTGAACTAATACAATATCCAGAAATGTTGTTCCATGTATGCTAATAACAAAAAATACAATACCAAGCTAATTTCACTACTTCCAAACTATTTGACAGGCCATTTCCCCCACTGTGTATTATTCAAAAGCAGATGCTATCATTGAGCATTAAATTTTCTTGCTGTATTTATATAGAGGGCACTAACAAACCTATCACAGATGAAGAAATAACAACTATTTCATGATAAACTGGAAAATAAAACTTGCACATCAGCATCGGCACAAAAAAAGAGAGAAAGGACAGCAGAAAATCGCACAGCTCTGTACAAAGGGAAATTTTCAAATCCACATCCTAATAACAAACATGAAAATCTGCAATAATCAATCAGCCAGTCTGAACCACAGATTTCAAATTCTGAATTTACTTGTGGATGGCATAGAAAAAGATGGCTCCCCAGAGTACACATCACAAAATTAACATATAAATAACTAACCTTCTTTTCATGGCCCTAGGCTTACTATTGGTTAAACAGAAACATGCCTTTTACAGTAACTTTAGACTTAATTACTCAAGCCAAGCAGTACTACATCTTTCCAGGGATTTCAATATATATTAGCTCATGGATCAAGATCATAAAATACAAAAGTAAAACAAACTTGCCTTTCATAGCAGGATTACACCACGGTGCTTGAATCTTGCAGAGCTAATGGTTTGAAGGTCAGGCTCTTTGGAACAGATGCACTAATCTCTTATTATCTCTATATTACACAAATTATTTCAGATAGTATTTTTTCTTGGAACCCACATATAAACCTCTATTTGCTGCCTAGGATTATCGTGATCATTAATGAGAGTGGTTCTTTTTGGGTGTGTTTGAAGTGTTAGAGGGTAGCTGCTCTTGAGTACAGGTTGGTATAAAAACAGCAGTGGCCAATTAAATAGCAGGGAAAAGTAAGACACATAAATTGCACGCAGGTAAGATGCTGTCAAAATAACAATTAAACATAATATGTGCACAGAAAAAAAAGATTCCTATGTACACAATGCATCAAAATCACATAAGGTAAAATCTAAGATCAGAGCACAGCCTTGCTTTATTATTAAGAAATACTGTTTAAGGAAACATGCAGTTTTGTTATTATAACCTCTCTAATAGGTCAGACTTTAAAACTCCACGGGTACAACAGAATCTAGCATGAGAGAAGATTCAAGATAAAACAACAAATAGTAAAAAGTGCCTAAACCCTGGCTTGTCAAATAAAGTTGGTATTACTACCTTCCTGACTAAGTAAGGTCTGATAGGACATAATACAATTATCTAATTGGTAGGCAACTTCTAATAAAATCACAATGAAAGACGACATCAAGAGCATGAAAATATCATAAAACAGAAATTTTATGAAGCTCCTTGATGAATTAAAAGAAATAGCTACTGCCAGAATCAGAACAACGTAGAAGTGACTTTGAATGAACTTGAGTTTCATACATAGATATTTTAATAACTATTACCCAGCCTTTAAATCACCATAATTATATGTTATTAAACACACCATCTCTAGGCTATGAAAAATATCAAAACTAGTATGTCAGGTATTAGAAAAAGAATGTTTTTGAAAAAGAGTCTGCAATCACAAGATTTACCCTATCTATTAGTGACATAGCACTGAAGATAGGTAACAAACACACTCTCCACTTTCTTTTGAAGTGAGTTTTAATCTGCATTTCAGTGGTAACAGGAGCCAATGTCACTGAAAAATTACTCAAATCTAAAAATTATTTTACTTAATAATCCTTTCATACAATGTGCCTGATTGCATACTGTTTTCAAAAGAATATTTTTATTCATGATATCTCCTATTTTCCTCAGCTTCTAATATATGTATTTAATTTTTAACAAGAACATATTCTAGTGGAAAATTGAAAGCATTTCTCTCAAGTCAAGATCTTCCAATATATAGTCAGAAAAATTCTTAGAATAATTTATGTTTTTTTCCATTGAAATGTTTAAGTAAAATCAATTTTTCTAACCCTTGCCCAGTGGTGGTCTTTCTCTGAAGACTGCATTATGTATAATGCCACGTTGGGAAAGAGGAAGATGCCCAATGAAAACCAAAACTTCTTCAAAGGCCTTAACTTTCCTATACATTTCTCTGTCATCCTCAAAGGAACTTCGGGCTACAGAGAGTCATTGACTATATCAAATGAAATATAAAAGTATGGGTCATTTAAAACAAATCTGAAGTGCACAGAGTTGGTAAATATTTTCTTTTCCCCTACATCCAGAAGAAGTGGGGTTTCTTTGTTTTACATATTCACAAAAACATGCAGAATTTTCACCAAATCCAAGTTTATAATATGTAGATTTCCATGAGGCCATTCCCTGTGAAGCATACATAGGACTGGACCTCACCATCATGAGGATACTTAATACATCATATTTAAAGAAAATTCCAATACTTTTGTAATGTGATATTATTTGTTTCAACAGTGAGGAAAAGAAAACACTTTAGAAATCAAAACTAACTTGCCTATAAACTCCTGTTCCAGCACAATGGTGCCTGAAAATTTGACACATTTGCTACTAGAATATGATTTATATAAAAAAGTCTTATGTTTTTAATATAATTCTCTATCTGTGAGTTTATATTATGTTCTGTTCTATTCGTCCCAACAACACAATGATAAATAAAGCACCAACCCAGAATCATGGTGAAATTCTGGTCTGTTTTTCTTCAGAATTACAAAAGGAAAGAAGAAAATCTTGTGTACACTTAAGTGATCTCTTACCATACCTCCTTCCTATTAAGCAAGGCAGGTAACCACAGTATTTTCAGGCAATTTGTAAGGATAATTTTGACAGTGATAATTATTATTTTGGTAAAAAACTAGCAATTGTAATGAAAACATCTTGTTACAGAGAATTCAGCACTGTGCCCTCAACTAGAATAACAAACGTCACCATTCTCTGTTCTGAAGTACAAAACATGAGCTAAAAGAACAGTCAAAGGGATATGAGTATAAACATGCACATTTGCAAGGCAATCCAGTGATGGATGAATCTGTTTTAATTTAATTAATGAGCTAGTCACATATCCTATGCATTTCTTCATAGTTCAACTGAGTTCCCAGCTTGAAAGACTTTAGGGATCTTCTTACAGTCAGGTCCTGACTCAGCTTGTGGTCAAATACTTTCTGTAATATTACTAAAATACATCGACTAACCAGGTACAGCTACTTGCTCATTCAGCTAACTTCACACTGAAAGGAGTGATTTGTGGTATTTACCCTTAAAGCAAGTAACCTCTAAAGAGTAATTAATTAAAATCCCCCAAATAGAAACATTCTTCACTGGGGGTACACAAGAAATGAAGACTCTAAATGAAGCCAAGATTAAATGAATGCACGGCCCACATTATACCCCAGCAGCACACAGCTGAGTCCTACTTTAGCATGTTTGGGCATCAAACATTATATTGCTTTCAGCCACAGATTCCAATTTCAAGAAAGCTAACACTGTCCTGGTTTATATTGCAAACATTATTAAACATGTTTAATATGTGATATATAGAAACGCTTTGACGTATAGAAATTTAATGTCCCACAGACACTTTCCTTAAAACAATACCCCTGTCTAAAGATTACACACAAGTGGTTACACACATACATGCACACTATATTACTGTTTCTCTTATCACATGCTCCTAGGTAAACAGTTACAAATATCTTTTAATCTCGCAGTTAGAGCTGTAAGCTTTTTAGGAAGTCTTGGCTCTTCTGCAGACTGTGGGATTTTCAGTGGTTCACTTGCAGTCCTGGAGTTTGCTCCTCAATAAAATGGGACAATGGCACTTACCGTTCCTTTGTAAAATGCTTTAAGGTGTATGGCTGCCAACAGTGCAAAGAACAAAGAACCATCACTACTATTAAAGAGGTCTGCCATGAACTATAAAAGTCAGAAGATAAATTAAGAGCACATAAAATAAATTGCACTACAAAGTTCAACAGTACATATTTACATAGTAGCCATAGCAGTTCTTGCTCCAGTTTGGATTGCGAAAGGACTGCTATACTGCTACTACAACTCTAAGAGAATAGAAAACTTTGAGCAACAGAAAAGAAAAATCTACAAAAGATCACCCATTTATTCTACCGAACAGTCTTATTGGGCTAAATTCTGCTAAATTCTTAAGCCTTGAAACCAGTGGGATGTTTAAGCATCAAACTCTCAAGAGTAAATAATTTCTTAAAAATAAGCATATCCTGCCAACAAAGAGACCATTTTTATGCATAAAGGGAAACTACCTGTGCATCTAACGTGTTGATTGGCATGCCTGTGGGAAGCTCTTTAAGTGAAAAAAGAATGTTACAATGCAAAGCATCAATGTTCACTTCTCAGTTTTGCAATTTCATTTCATACATAGTTCTTTTAACAAAAACTCATGATGCTACTTCTCTATGGCATATGGCTTCTGTCCTAAGTACTGTCAATATTGTAGTCATGGGCACCACATGAAAACAGATAAAGCGTAAAACATGAGAAGAAAGTCAGGAGATGTCACATCTGTCACCCTAAATTGACATCACAGAGTCACAGAATGGTTGGGGTTGGAAGGTACCTCTGGAGATCACCCAGACCAAACCCCCTGCCAAGGCAGGGTCACCTAGAGCAGGTTATGCAGAAACACCTCCAGGTGGGTTTTGAATGTCTCCAGAGAGGGGGACTCCAGAACTTCCCTGGGCAGCCTGTTCACTGCTGTGCCACCCTCAATGTAAACAAGTTCTTCCTCATGTGGAGATGGGCCTCCTTATGTTTTAGTTTGTGGCCGTTACTCCTTGCTTGACACCCATCTTTGGGATATTCATATGCATTGATGAGATTCCCTCTCAGTCTCATCTCATTGATGAGATTCCCCTATCATCATTCAGCCTCCCTTATGGGATCAACCACTGACTCAGCTGGACATTTGATTGGCCTTCCTGTTTCTCTTCCTCACTTTAACTCAACTAAACTTCATGCTGTGCAAATATTTTTTGCTCTTCCAGCAACAGACTATTTGCAACTATAAGCAAAAAGTAATATTTAAACAATACTAAGGAAGTATAGTAATGACAATAGCATTGGCACACAACCCCCAGGTAAGACTAAGGTAACATATTTACTGCTCAGTGTACCAGCACTAGGCACAGGGCACCACTGGGTGAGTGACAGCACATTGCAGCTTGCTGTGCTCCCCAATTACCCTTTGAAGATTAAAAGCATTATCATATTCCCAATATGCAAAAACTGGAAGTACCATATTCTAGAAAAAAGTACTATCTTTATTAATTGTACACAAAAGAAAGAGAATATTATTAAAGTACTTACATTTTCATCATAACCATTCTATCACAGGTGCTGTTAGTACATATTCTGCTTGACCGATGACGATGTATGAAAGGCTCGGATCATGACAGCTGTGCTGAGAGCACAACTAATTCAAGTTACAATAAATTTACAGTTCACTGTGTCATTTCCATCTACACAGTTATTCAGTTTTTGTTTTGACTGGAAAGATTCATAGCAATTACACAGTATTAGTTTTAATGATGACATTTGCTCATCAGAAAAAAGTAGGAGATTTAAGGAGATCACCAGACATTTGATCACATTTTAAACAATTAACCAATAGACTTCTTCAAGATTTTTCATGGCACTACTTCTGAGGCTGACAACCTCACTTTCTTTAACATAAACATATTAATGGTTCCTTTTGTGCAGACAATTTATACAAAAATATGAAACAGACACACATATAACTGTGCCTCTTGATTAGCATTCACACAGAGTCTTAGAAAACTGAATTTACATCTTATGGATTCTGAGCCATCAGCAGAGCAAATGAGAGAAACCACTCATGAGGTAGAGAGTTACAGCATCTCAGCAAGACTTACAAAAATAAAATCAGAAATCGTAAGACAGTTGTACCTATGGAAAATAAGTGTGCCAAAGGCACTCTTGTTTTTGTGGTTTGAACTTAGCTATCACCCAGCAATATCAGGTTCAAGCCTGGTGCTCTGACATGGTTTGCTTATTGAATGTAGAGTGGCAAGAACAAGAAAGTGGCTACTTTGTGTAGCCCAGAGGTGGTTGTTTTTTAAGTAAGACCTCCTCTAACCAGGCAACTCTGCCCTTTACCTCTCCTCAATGAAAGATAGGCAACAGAAAACCTTCCAGGATTCAGCTACAGGATATGAAGGATTGGGGCAGCTGAAAGCCCTTGTTTCTGAGGGGAACCAAGGAAAGGGCTAGGAGCAGAAATAAAGGGGGCTGAGCACAGGCCAAGTAGGACTCAGCTCACTAAATTTCAAGTGTTTATAGATGTTGCACTGGAGCTAGTCATGCCAGATTCCTTTTAGAACATATACCGAAAACCAGACATTTTAGGGGGCACTTAGTTTACTGTTTCAGACATTCACTTGAGGATGGTTAAGCCATGGGTAGAAGTGAACATTTCTCTCTGCTGGCTAGAAAGAAAGCCTGAAGTGATGAACTGACAGCTGTGCTGTGGACACCTATACTTGTTTGGACTACTACCACCCTTTCTGATTACAGCTTCTGGTCCACTTCTTTGAAAAAATGGTGCCTTTCTAGTTGTCAAGGTCAAGGTTTGTGTTCTATATCCCACAATCCCTCTCCAGCTCCTGAAGTACAGCTGTACCATGTAGGTCTATTGAGAAAAACACAATCTGAGAGAGATAGACTCATGGGATTCCCTGAAGAGCTAAGCAGTGGGAATTACTGGCTGGAAGATTTGTGCTCAAGTCTTTCTAGATGCAAACTTGGGTTTTTTACTTTTTAAATTAAAAATAGAACAATCCATGATGTCAAATATTCAGTCACCATCATTTGCATAGAAAGATTTGTCTCTGGATCACAAAGACTAGGATTGGAGAGGGGCTTTTCACCCTTTACAGTGTCCCCTGGCCCAAAGCAGTAAACTTGAAATGGCATTGTGGTTGCCTGCTACAATCTAAAGTTGATTACTGGGAAAAGTCACTCTCCTGGGATTTTGGCCATGGGCAAACTTTGGACCAGAAACTACTGTGAGGCAGACTGGGAGAGCGTGAACCTTGGCTAAAAGGAGATCCCATTAAATTTCTTGACATTGTTCCCAAGTTGGCTGTAAATACAGCTATCTCCATGAAGCAGAGTATAGGGTAAAGGCCTATATGCAGGCATGGAGAATAAAAATGCTTCTTGTGCAAGAATAAATAAAACTGTATTTGCAACTATGTAAATGCTGTTAAAGAAAACTGTAAACTGCTACTCAAACTCATCACAGTTTCTCTGCCAACTTCACAGTCACTTTTTCTCCTGGATTCCCCAGTCAATGACAAAGGTTCAACTCTTAAGAGCTAATTCCTGACCTGTGACTCTAAACCCTTCATAAATATATTAAAGTTGCCTGTTCCAACACATGCTAGAGATGATAGCTCTCTTGGTGTGATATGTAGCCAGAGCTGTGAATTTTTCAACATCCAAGGAGAAGTAAGCACAATATAAACACAAGTCAGTTCTTTCAAACCCAGCTCTTGGGGTGGTTGTGCCTCACAAGGACCATTACTAAGACTCTGGAGACAGGCTTTGGTTACTAGATTGGATCCTGTGGGTGACCTTTCTGAAGTGACCCCTTCACAGTGCAGTGGAGTATCTCTACCTAGGCAGAAGAACCCGGTCCCTAATATGGTATGTCTCTAAGTTAAAGACAACTGACTCCCTCAAAATGTTTTCCTGGTAAATTATTCCTTTCCCAGCAAAAAGTACTACTTCAATGGAGAACTTTCATTATGCAAAAAGCAAACCAACCCTACCATGTAAAAAACTTGGAGGTTTTTTTCTATGCCCCCTGAACATAATTCCCAGTTAATGTTTGGAGTCCAGACTGAAGAAAGCAGATGAGCCTTGTCAAAGAAATCTCCTCACCCTGCCCTAACCATGAACTCTAGAAAAGAGCTGTTCAGACAGGAGATCATTAGTAGAATAACTTTTAAAGACAGAGTAATGGGTCAAATTTATCTACTTTTATACATAAATCCTAGGTCACATTTATCCCTAATTAACTCAGTGTTTAAGTTTGGCCATGCTCAGGGAGAACACTTCACACCATCAAATCTAATCAAATGGCAGAACTAAGAGCCATGTGAAAGCAAAAGTAATCAAAACAGCAACATTGATATTCCTGCCTGGAAGAGCTTTTGGATATTTTAACCTGCTTTGTAAACAGGAAATCCATTTGTACGCACCTGTGTTAAGATAACTTGTCAATCTGACAAGTTCTGTTCTGAAACCAGAGAAGTCATCACAAATAAATGGATTCCCAAGACACTGATTCTTTTCCCAAAGGCACAAAAATCCACCATTAACACACCACCACCAGCACCACCACCCCCCAGCCTTTTAGTACTGTTTCACACTGATCTTTTCCAAGCACAACATAAAATCAAAGGTACACAGTTAACCCAAGCTTCAAAGGCAGGAACTGTTTTGGGCAGCCACTGTATGTTATCTAACCATGAAACTTCTATGCTTCACAGATGACAGAATTAAAGCAGAAAGACAACTGCCTCCTCTGGGCTTACCACTGACCTGGCTCGACCTGAAGCAGAGTCAAGCTTCCATCACACAGAGAATTTCTGTTAGGACAGTCAGACATCTAGAGCTTATGAGAATTAAAAAAACTCATTTCTAAGATTCCTGGTAAAGTGAACCTTTTGAAGTGATTAGACACCAGAAACTGAATTTTTGCAATATGAAAAGTGGCTGTATGGGTAAATGAAGTAAACTATTTGTGTCTGTCTGTGAGCATCAAGTATGTCTATAAATATTAAGTAATTTCAAAGCAATTCTCAAGGTAACTTTGAGGATAAAACCACAATAGTTCACTGAACAAATACTGTAGTTTAATCTTTTAGCCTTTTGAATGTCTTAATTCTATGGCACTACAGTTAAACATTTGTAGACTTCAGTCTGAAAAACTAAACAAATTGTCCAATTTCAGTAAATTCAAGCAAGCTGAGGATACACAGAGGCCACACGTACTGTTACTGAGGTCCAAGTAACTATAATGAGGTTTGTACAAAAGGAAACAACAATTCAACTTCAGCATTGCACAGTATTTTTATGCCGTACTCAGAATAAATTATACCAAATAACGGACATAGATAGCACCTAACACCAGCATAGAAGTCAATACAGATATAAACAAACATCACTTTTCACTACTGGATCCCTTTTAGAAGTTATATGGAAATCACTTCTAAAAATTACTTATCAAAATAAAGAAAAGCTGGCAGAACATTCAAAAGCCTAATGAAAATGGTAAAAATATGCCACAGTTGATAAAAAAATATTTGTACTTTGACAACATGCCAGTGACTTAGAGATCCCATCATCTCTGACTTCCTGGGATTGTTCTTTTTCTTTGTCTTTTCTTGGCAATTTGAAGAAAATTTAACATATAATAAACTGGCTAGTCAAACAGAGTGCTCAAAAATCACTCAAAATTTAATTTAAATACTGTAAATACCAGTACATGTACCAAGGAAAAGACAGCATAAAAATAAAAGGATATATTCAAATATGAACCTGTACAATTCTCACTAGTGTCTGACTGATTTGCTGAGAAAGCAATCATTTCTGGTATGTTTTGGTGAAAGCCATTCACAGGCACAGGGAGCAGACATTTCCAGGGGATAAAAGCCACTGCCCATCAGCCATGTTTATGCATGAAGTGCAAGCAGGTGCCACTGAAGAGCCAAGCTTTGCACTGAAGAAGAAATTAATTGGTGCCTCAAGCCCCCTTTTCCCCTCTCTTTGTGTGTCAGACTGGTTGTTAGGAAGCAAGTTTGGATTAGCAAGTAATATGAGGTGCTTGTTTTCATCTCTTCTATCTTTGTTCTATTTTAAGACTTGCCAAAGTGGTTATTACTTATGTTAATTTAATTTATATGCCATCTAAAGTATGAAGAGTACTCCGGGCAATAAAAGTTATACAATCAGAGATCTAATTCCTTTGTCACACAGTATACATTAAACTGCTGCTCCTTCTCTTCTTGGAAACAAAGTCAACACTGGACTGGCCAATAGCCCTGGGGAGCAGAAACACTGCCTGACTGATGCCTGTGGGTCCCAGGCCAGTGCCTGTCCTTGTGTATCCTCTGTCCACTCGTGTCCTGCAATGTTGCTGTTACCTGGCTCTCAGGCTGCTGAACCCAAACTCCCTTCTTGAGATCTGAAAAGTACTGCAGAAGGGAGTTACTTTTAAGAGTGTGCCTCAGGTGTGCTCAGACTCTTTCCTGTCCATATGCAAAGCTGCTAGTGGAGAGACTATGTACCAACCCAAGAGGGTTCTGCAAAGCTGGGTGAAAGCTTCCAGCTGAAATTTTTTAATGAAAAAAAAAAGATTCAGCACCATTGAAATGTTTTGTGAACTGATACCTACTCTGACACTTAGCATTTTATTTTAAAATGTCATTCATATTTATTCATATTTTAGGAAACACTTAAGCCAAATTTTGTCCTTTCAAGATCGAATCATAAACTTCTAGATAGGAAATCTTTCATCTACCTTAATAACTTGCAAAACATTTGTAATTTTTTTAAAATTGGTATGAATATTTTTCCATAACTTTACTGAGTTCTGCATATTTCATTACTTATGATACAGAATTCAGAGTATCTAAGGGCCACTAGCTGCACTGCAGACTTATACAGCTATCTTATGTATGTATACAGCTTTTTTTATAAATACACTAACAATCAGTTGCAGTAAAAGCAGCAAGCTTTATTATTATCATCATAATTATTAATTTCCTTGGAAATATCTTAAAAACAACAGTTTTTTGTCCTAGGTTAGGTTCATTGCTTTTTATTTGGATTCTATTGCTAATAGTTCTATTCCTAGCCAAAAAAAATTACTGAAAAAATTCTCAAAGCTTATCTTCCCATTCACATGTAAAAGTCCTAACAAGATTAAAATAATGTCTCTAAATCAAACACTTCTTTGGATTTACTAAATGAACCTTTTTATAAACTCAGCCCACCAATATCTTCACATCAAAAGTATGATTTTTAAATATGTTCTATAAACGAAACAACCCCCCCCACAAAAAAACCCACAACTCGTCCTAGAAAAAAATACAAGCAACAACAACAAATGAACCACCAAAAAAACCCAACCCAAAACCAAAAAATCTTCAAGATTTTTTACAAAGTCAGTTTTTATTTTTGAAATTTACCAAACTACATGATTTCTTGGCTCTACTGGATTTAGAGATATGATACCTGTATCTAAAATACTGTGTTGAACAGGCTTTCTCAATTAAAAANAAAAAAATTTTTTGAAAAGGCTTTTTTAAAAAAAAAAAAAAAAAAAAAAAAAAAAAAAAATCAAGGTTTATGTTAGATAAGAAAAGAACTGCTTCTGAAAGGAAAAAAAAATCAGGTCTATCAAAATTAAGCTCAGTCATCTGACCCTAAACAAAGAGGGCTTTATTCTTCCATGAGAAAGAAATTAATTCCTGTGCCACAGAAGAAGAGCATTTTTCCTCTGAATGACTGCAGGTACTCTAAAACTTTCTACAAGTTCCAGAACACAATCTGTGGATCTAATCAGGCAAGAAGCATATGAAGAGTAATAAAATACAAGTTTTAGATTGACATTATCTTAAAGAGAAAATTTACATAGAAATTTTTACTGTGAAGATAATACATTTTTTTTCCCCCCGTTGGTAGTCCTTTGGCACCACTCTATTTCCTTTTTCTGTCATAGTTTTGGTATTATTTCAACTCTGTGTTTATATTTGCACAAAGTAAAGCTTGTGAACACAGTGTGAATCAGATAAGAAAGCAAATAAAAATCTTCTTTAAACAGAGTTCAGTTAAATATAGTCAGAACTATAAGTAGGCCTTTTTCTAAGACCTTTCATAAGAAAATGCAATATAAACATAGCAGTGAAGCTACACTTATTAAATACATTTGACATATTTTGAAATTATACAAGACATGCATGACATATTTTAGGCATAATCAAGATTATACTTTTGGAAAGCTATAAATTTTCCTAAACCCCACGCTACTTATATGTTGGAAATAGCCCTAAGAACAGTTATTGCTGCAGTTATATCTCTATTTAAAAATCTAGGGGGAAGTTGCAAATACAAAAGCAGAGCAATACTTTTGAGTACAAGTCAAGGAACCGCGTAACGGGAGAAAAAGTCACAATTTGCATTTCAGGAGAAAGGAAAAGAACCCCATGTAACACTAACTCAACAGAGCAGTGAGACTGAAAGTACTAGCCCTTATTAGGAAATCTTTTGGAAGATGAGTAACTGGAACTGAACTGTGTTTCTATTAAGGGTAGTGAATTCCTCAGCAAGACGGCAACAGTAAATAAAAGAGAACATGCTTACATTCACTCAAGAGTTTCAAAGAATTGAGTATCATTACTAGAAAAGAAGAGTTCCTCTTATGAAAATAATCAGGTATTTTTCTTGTTTTTCAATATTCTTCATCTGCTTGCTCGTCACCCTCCCCCTCTTCCCCACCCCTTGCTGCAGAGACATTTGGGGGCAGGAGCAGCTCAGAGTTTTTGTTGGGAGCAGGGTTGCTCTTTCCTGTTGGGAGTCAGGTGCAGAGCCCAGATCCTGTCACCATCCCTAAGGCACCACGACCATCCCTGCTGCCTCCCTAAAGACTTTTTTTAGATTGGCTGAAAAGAGAAATCCTTCTAAATGTCAATCTCCAAACATTCTTCTTTTTGTGCAACAGAGCCATTATCCTCATAGATCATCACAACTATGCAGAGCAAGCTCTAAGGGCCTGCTCTGGCAAAAACCCAACTCAGACAGGGAATCACAGAGATAATACTGAACAGACAAGCAAGGCTAATGAGGGATCAGCAGGACAGACCACCACACTTCTGCTAGGCTGCTGAAACTTACTTTTCAAGTACACACAGTCTAAAGTTAAGGAAAAGATTTTCAAACTATACAGACTTAAGAAAACAAAACAGAGATATCTGTAGGTAAGGAAGCTCATGCGTAAATATGAAGCATTCTTGCAGAGATCAATGCCCAACACAAGCAAATACTTGGAAATGCTCCTCTAAAAAACCAGAGAACAACATGTGAATTACAGTAGACCTGACTACTGTATGAAAAGGTTGCCACAACCCTTGTAAAAAAGTAACACAATTATACAAAGAAGCAATGGTGTTCTCAAGAAAGACAACAAACAAACCATCCTTATCCCAAAGGCCTTCACCCTCCAGCATATTTTATTTCTTATTTATTATCTTCTTTTTCTGTCCATACTATCTAGACCTGTAGGAAATCTCTCATTTTACCATAAAATTACTACAAGGATGGACAGAAAAATAGTTCTACCAGCATTTCAAAAACAAAAAAAAGACTGAGAAAATTAAGAACAGATTAACAGATTGGGGGAGGGGCAGGGGAGGATGTTGTGGTTTTGGTTTTTGATTGTTTGTTTTGTTGGTTTGTTTCTGTTTGGTTCTGGTTTTCTTTTGTTTGTTAGGGTTTTTGGTTTTGGGGTATTTTTTTAAATGGCAGTGTGTACTCTGAAATGAGGTAGCTCTGAGCCTGGAAGGCTCAATTTAGGCATTGCTTTTGCTTAAATTTCCAGGTTTCCCAAGCAAGGTCATTTTTTGCACAACATAGGGGTGCTTGTTAACAGTCACTAAGAACCTCCAGTGAACCATCATATTCTCCATCAACAGAGTAATGGACAAGGTTTTCTTTTCTAAACCTTTGGCTTAACTTCAGTCATCCAGCCCTGAGAGAGAGCTGTCTTGAGACCAGTCTTGGAAGGTGAAACATGGGGCATTCAACTGGATGAAGAAGAGCTCTTTAAGCTGCAGTGAGCTCACAAAAAGAGCATAGATATACTGTGGGATGCATGACTATATGAACTTTTCTGCTCAGTGACATTTTCCTCACTTAGATGATACTATCTTGTCTGAAATTGGGAATTTGGAGATTAATTCAAAAGAACACAGGGAAATCCACCTCTTTATGGGGCAAATTACAGAAAATGACAGAAAATATACTTTAGCAGGAAATTCTATTTTTTACATGGGGAAATATATTTATAATATTTAAATATTTCTAATTTTCTACATAGGGAAGTATGTTATAAGATAATGTTTTTGCTCAGGTTGCACATTACTTCCTGAGGGAAGCAGACAAACACTTCAAGATTCCCTCCAAGTATCCACTTCAGAGACACACATAAGTGAAAAGAATTTTTCTTCATTCTGTTTTCACCTTGTGACAACACTTGATTTCAGCTCTGCTTCATGGTATGTAATCTGTCTCTGAAACATTAATGCCTATGGCTTCATTTCAGGTTGTTGATGTTGAACTTCACCAACAGAAGATGGAAAGCAAATAACTTTGGTTCTTACATAGAAAAATCTCATTGTGGTTCACACCATAAACATGGCAAGGTACTTTCATTTAGAAAATTGACCTAGCATCAATGTAATGTCAAACTATTCTTCTAAGCTCCCATTCTTCTAAGCTCCTTAGCTCTCCTTCTCTGCATCTCTTCCACTCTCATCCGAGTCAAAATAGTTGCAAGCCACTCTTGGCTCTTAAAGAGAAGAAAAGTGTGCTTCTATAAATAAGATGATCTTTCTGAAGCACTTTCTGCTGACCAGGGGGTAGAAAGCAAAAGGGAGGAATTCCTTTGCTTTCTTAAGGCACATCTCTGCATGTGCCAGGAGAACTGAGAGGGATCCAGGGATGGGAATACTTCTGTTTATCTGAGATTGACATTTTCCTTCTCTCCAGAACTCATTTTATGGATGATACCCCTCCTATTGCCTCTATCCAGTTTGAAATTTATTATGTCTATATATATAGTACAAATTCTGTCATAAAATTCTTCCCTCCTATTACAGAAGTTTTCATCTCATTCAAAACAAACCTAGAACCCCAAATCAAAATGCAGTATGATCAGCACTGGCCTCAGTCACTCATTGGTATGGAAACTACAAGTTAAAATTTTCTGTAGAAAGGAATAGTGTTGTAACACAAAATCAAGACAACTGATGATGATTTCTTATCCTAATCTAGTTTCCTATAATTTTCCTGTGATTTAAAGTTTAGTTGCTGTATTCAGAAATTTTGCAGGTACATATTTATTCTGTATATATATATATATTTACCAAAATAAGCCTGACAAAGAAAGCTAGAAAAGTTGGTTTATAACTAAAATGATATGTATGCCTGGAGCTATTTTCAATTTCCTGTGGTCATTTTGGGAGTTTTCCTTCTTTTTTTCCACTTTTCCTTTTCTTCTTTTTAACTGTGATAACATAAGAAGAGCTGGATTCTCATTAGGAATATTGTCAGAAGATTAAATGCTTTTTCTGGTGTACTATCTAATCTATCCAATTTGTGGGCACAATGAGCAAGTACATAGTGAGTAGGGATTTCACAGAACAGTTACTAAAATTATTATGGAATCATAAAACATAAAAGGAAGGTGCAGCAAAAATACATAATTTCATTGGAGATTTACATAAAAATAGAAACCAATTCCTTCACTGACCATCTATAAGGCACATATTCTGAACAAGTATTTTCCAACAGCACTGAAAGGGTGTGTAAAATAATGATTACTGGTCCTTCTAACTCCGACATGCAAGTGCATCTGCTCCATATGTTAAAAGAAATCCATTTGTGCATATATAGACATGAACATGTATGCACAAGCTCACACACACACACACACACACACACACACACACACACACACACACACTCCTTTTTTGGCTGAATAAAAAATAAAATCTTATAAATAATAGCTACCTTGCAGCAGTTCCATACACAACACTTCCATTTTTATATAACATCAAACCCATGCAGTATGCTAAAAGGAAGAATTATCTACAAAACGTCGAATTCAGTCCTTTTTGACCATTTCTTCAAGTGAAAAAAAGTGAGACAGTAATGAACTTTACCAGCTTTGAAGACAGCAGTAAACTAGAACTTCAGATCTACTCAGTCCACAAAAATATAGAACTTATGCTTTTCAAAAAAATCTGGCTTTTTATTTCTGATCTTCCATTTTGAGTTTTCAGAAACAAATACCTATCTGTGTCATGCTTTCCTTGCTTATAATCATGCAAGTCACAAAAATAAAACCTGAACAACCTGTGGAGGCTACACATTTATTTCTGTATTTTTATACTTCCTTTAAAATACATATACTGCATCAACAGCACACCTCCAGTTCCTGAAGATCTGTCCCAGAAGTTCCTACTTGGCACCACTTTTGGAAGTCCATAAATTTTCACATCAGTTCCAAAACTTCAGAACTTGGCTATTAGAACCAATTTTCATACAATAAATTTTAAAGAAGTACCCAGTATATATTATATCATCATAACAGAAATTTTCTATAATTCTCAATAGTGGAGACATTAGCAAGTTGCACAACACATTAAAATGAAATAGACATTTTTAGGTTTCTCCTCTCATCTTGTATTATATAGGAAGGGAAGTGGGTCCCTGATTTAGGACATGAGTACCTAGTCTACAACAATGTCATTTGGAAAATCTATCAAGTGTCATGCGTATATTGTTCTAAAAAATGCATTGATTTAATTCATTGATTTTTGACAAAATTCAGAATGAGTGACTGACAAAAAAATGACACATTTTATTTGCTCTGATTATGCCATAGATAATACTCTTAGCCTGAGTCACAACAAGAAAAAGTAAAGATGATTCTGAACTGTTTTACCATCATGAATAATACATAATTATGTTTTTCATATTTGATTTGCTCTTTGAGTTTCATTAAAACTTTCAAAGTTCCATTTCTTGCAAAATTCCTATTGTTCTGAAATTTACACCGAGTAGAACCTGGAGAGCTATAGTACTTTTCGATGAAGATTAGGAAAATATGAGCTTTAAAAAGATGATACTGAGAAGTGCTTGGAAGTCACAGCTCAGATTTTAAGTGGACTAAAATATCAGCATAGAAATCCTTTCTACATGACAACGCCACTTTTTATTACTTACAGAGCATGCCATTGATTCTGATACAGCTAAAATAGCATCTTACTGAATACAACTATCTATATTCTAGTCTCATACTTAGTCACAGTGCATTCTTGAACAACACAAATTAATTACAGTTCTGGGCTTCAAATACACCAGTTTCATTTATCATTTGGTTCAACTGCATGATCATATACTTTCTGGCTTAAAATTCATGGGTAGTGTAGAAAAGTATAACAATCTTTCTGTTAAATCTGACCAAGCTTTAATTGTGAAAGGATCAGTTCTACTGCTCATCTGGCAATCAAAGAAAACCAGGGGAAAGAGGGGAAATATTTGATGATATAAATAAACAATATTGTTACTTACCTTAGTTTATATACCCTGGCTATATGAGAGGAATGCTGCAATATGAGTGCATTGCATGCTAGGCTGAAGCTTTTCCTCTTTGTTTTCCTTCTTTTAGTAAGAAAGGACCCTTAGGGTCAGGTCCTGCTCCCACTGAAGACAAAAGCAGAAGTCTTCACTGGGGATCAGGAGCAGGACAGGGACTTTAAAACATTCTTCTTCCCTTTTGTGTCTTTCTGTATGAGCTTTTGTTCCTGGAGGCTATGCTGATATGAAGCTTTTAAGATTTCTGGAGCCACAATAAAGAGTTGGAAGGCTTATGCTCCTAATGAAGCATCTTGTTGTCATCTAATTTATCTGAAATCACTGACCCCAATTTGCCAGTATTACTTAAAAAAATAAAGCATTGGATTAACTCTCGACTTAAAAAACAACAGTAGTTTTTAAAAACATATTTTATGCCATGAGAGGTACAACCTCTGATCTGAGTTGCATAACTGCCATTCATTTGCTCAGATTTCAGTTCCCACATTCATACTCAACTCTTCTGCTAAAAGAAATTTCCTAAATATAAAAAGCTGGTTTTAGCAAACCATTACCCACTGCTGATACCAACATATGTCTGTTTGCATTTCCTGGCCTACCTGTAAACAAGGCTTCTAAGAGACAACAGTTTTCATTGATCTGGATAGAAAGTAACTACGACACATATTCTAAAAGACATTTGTATATTGTCACTTGCAGATGTTTAATAATCAAAGAAAAATTATATCTCAGAAATTTATTTACAGCTGGAAAATCATCTCTCTCAAGCGGTCTATGTGCATATACACGTAACACAGATGCCACAGATGAAATTATGGTAAACCACGTTTGGAGAGAGTCCTGTTTCCAAAAAGTGTGTGTCTCACTCACCTGTTTGACTAAGCTGAGATGTGCTTCTGCTCCTTCGAGACACTATGGCAACCACTTTGGCACTAAAGCTGGAACGCCTTTTCTTCCCACCTGTTCCAACCATGCCGACAGCCGTGTCCGACTGACTCCCATCAATGTGCTCCAGCTTATACATCTCTCCGCTCACACTTGTGCTCTTAGTGATTCTCCCTGAAGCTCCCATCCGTCTGCCTTGCATTTTAGGAGTAAATGTACTACAGTTACAAAGTAAAAACAAACATGTTAATTTGTCTGTGTAACAGCAGTTCCAAAAGCCTTTTTTTTTTTTTAATCAGTAAATTAATTTTAAGTCTTGATGCATTTCCATTTATTTGGTTCACAAGTAAAAGCTTAATTTGATGCTCCTCGGAGTACATATTACCAATACTATTGCTTCTTCTCCACTTCTTTGAGGGAAATAAATAAAATGAACACTTCCCAATGTTTTTCAGAGCGACAGAGAGACACTTGAAAGTTATGTGAAGCCTTCCTATCTATATCCCCACAATACAGAAACAAATAAAACAGCAATTTTACAACCAAAGAAAATTAACATAGGCCAGTAGTTTAACAGATGCATCTTATCAGTACTGTTCACCAAAGCCTTAGGACCTAACAGAAATGAGGATATCATCATCTATATTGTCATACTTTTCACAGAGATAATGTAATATGTAGCATTTTTTAGGTCTTCAGTCTCTCACTTCAGTAAAGGTAAGTGCAATAATCACAGTATGAAGGCAAAATAATTTTGAGGCAAATTCCCTAATAACCCACTAGAACTTTCATTGATTGACAGAAAAATGAATTACTCTGTCAGTTCTGTTCGAGTTCCTTTAGCTATTGAATTGCATTTGAATGTTCCCATACAAATCCTTTTTCTGCTCCAGTGTATAGAGGCAGGATAAAGTGTTCACAAACAGGTTTAGAGAACAGCCTCAAATACACACGGGACATACTAATACACAGTCCTAAGTCTGCTGTGACCAAGCAATGCCCCAGTTCTAATGGCACTATGAAGTTAGCTGTCACTCTGTAGATACACAGAAATTTCAGTTGCAGCTGGACTCACTTCAGATGCAGTTGTTAAATCAGCCAGGCATGTAGAAAATTCCTTGACCTTGTATTGCTGATTAGTAGACCTACTGGTAACATGCTATTTTAGGATTTTTTTCCATTTTTTAGTATTTTGAAGTCAAATTTATTTGGTAACCAACAGTCCTGCTGTCTCTCCCAGCAAGTTCCTTCCCCAGAAGATGCAATGGCCTGCTCCTGTCTCCCATTCCCATCCACCCCTCACTGCCTCTCCCCCAGTCAAAACTAAAAAGAGTGGGGTAAGAGGCTTTTTTATGTCATGGCAAGTTTCAGACAGATAGGTAATCATGCCAGGGAACAATGAAGGGGTCAGTGGGAGAAAAGATGATATCCTGTAACTTCTATGCATGTGGGCCCTGCTGGGGTTTGAATCACTCCTGTCCCAAGACAGATCCAGGAAAGTATAAAAAATTGTATCCCTACACTATAATAAAAAAAGGTGTAGTCCTGTTTTACTGGCAGCTACCAAGAGTTACTAGAGTGTGACCATAGGTAAGAGCACATAAAAATAGACAGTATTCTTTGAAAATGAAGTTGGAAAAGCAAAGTGTTTGAATAGACTGCACTTAATAGAAAGATCACTATCAGCCTCTGCATAGGCTTTTAACTATCTTCAGCACTTAGAATCTGCTCCTGTTAAGCTCAGATAAAGAAATCACCTAAACTGTCAAACAGAACAAGCTGCTTGATGCACCAAAGTATTCACTAACACATTTTAGTGGACTATCTGAGGTACACTGAGCAAATAACAGGTTCTGTTGTGTTCCCTCCTACCCAGAGAAACTTTTGACTGGCTTTTGGGTTTGCAAGACAAAAATATGAGACATACATATTTAGATGTTTCTGTATAGAATTCCTTTGTATTTTATCACCATTCTCCCCAGCACACACTCTCTCACATAAATGTGAGCACACATACAAACATATTCAAGCATTCTAGGAAGAATTTTAGCTGGGGGAAAAAAACCCCCAAAACTCAAAAAATACCATCTTCCACACATATATATACAAGTATCAAAGAAAAGACCTCTAGGGTGATAGAAGGCAGCACTGTTAACTGGTTTCTTCTCTGGAGCAAGGGACACTTCACTATTTCAAGGAGAGGGCAGAATCACACAGGCCTCACTTTGAGGGATCCTACTTCCTACTTTAATTAGACATGGACAACTCCTTTCCACGTGGATAATTTCTTTCCAACAGCACTTGGAATTGGATTTCAGTGACTACTTCTACGTTGCCAACAATGGCCCCTACACAAAGCTTTCTGTAGTCATTTTGTACCCAGTTTTGAGCCTTGGAGTCGTCAATTCTGTCAATTCTTGTGTTTATTTAACAATATGTCAGTAAGACAGGGGAAAGAATCTGAAAATAGTTCTTTTGAGAGCATCAGTTGACATTTGAACTAAATTAACATGTGCTTTCCTGACATACTAATCTATAAACCTATAATTTCCAGCACTAAAGTGCAATGGACTATAAAATCTGCCATGCAAATAAGGAATTATTTACCATATTATTGAATTTACTCTACTGAATTTCAGGTGTTTATGAATATAATAAATACTAAAATCACAATGTTTTTATACCAGCCTTCACTTTTTTTTTTACAATTTACCTGATATGCTCATTTTATTTAATATGTATTTAGGAGGCAGTGATGTCTATCAGCTGAGAAAGAAGAAAATATAGTATTGTATTGGAAAAAAAACATTTTTTATGTAGGAATTCACTAATTCAGGGAACATGGAAAGTTTCAGAACAATAGAAAAAATTGCTTTTTTCAAAGACTCAAATTTTATTTTTGATTCTTTGCAATGGGTAGGGTGAACTAGAAGATTTATCTTAATTAAAAAAAAACAGAGAAATTTAGAATTCAAATTAATCTTATACTGGTTTTTACCTTGCAAATATGAAGGCCTACTTTCCTAGGAAATATGTTCTAGTGTACTAGTACAAAACAGCTATTAATTTGATATAAATGGGCATAATGGCATAGGACAAAGGATCCTAAAGCTGTCCAATACTTCCTCTTGTCATTACAAAGCAAACAGATTTTCTTTTTTTTCATTTTTCATCTAATCCCTGTGCTAGCTTATTATTTTTCATTAACTGAAACAGTGTCAAAAGAATGGGCATTTAAAATTCAGCATTCTTATACCATCTAATTGAGTACCCTTAGAACACAATTTTTTACCATTACATTACTGATTACCACTTGAAGAAAAAGCTCCACTCTTGCTTTATTCACTGCAGTTAGAGTTTAATTTATGAAGCACAGGACCTCCATGAATATATCCCTTTGCATCAACTGTTTTGATAATAACATATCTAAATTTTCATTTTGTTTTCCAGAATTGCTGGGATTATTAATACATTTATTTAAATGCAGATGCAAGTTTTTGCAGGCTTGTGGCTAAAACTGGTATATTATTAAATTATATTTAAACCTAGTTAGCATAACACAATAAATAAATATTGTTTTCTGTAGCAGGATAATGAAGAGTAACATATTTATCAGTATAGTCCATTTAGTCATAAATAAATTAATTCACCAAATTTCTATTTGCAATTATTTTATGATCTTCAGCAATTCTTCTGATGAATAGTTCAGCAAAAGTCTTATGTTATTTTTAAGAATTTCTAATTACAGTCATAACAACATAATTGATGTGCATATTAAGAATGGTTACAGACAATCTATATGGGCCTGTCTACTACTTCACAGATATTTAGCATAGAAAAAGAGTCATTGGATTTTTAACTTTTTTTTTTTTTTTAAAGTTAACTTTTAAAGAAAACCTCCCTCTAGCCCCAGCAAGAGCAGAGGAGCCTCCCCAGGACTAAGGTCAGACACTAACCCCAGGTTCCTGCATCAGCAAGGAAGACACTGCTCTCTCTACCAAGAGAAAAATGCTTATATTTCCTGCCAAAACTTATACAGTTGAGACAGATCCCATCTAAAGTTGTGTCTGAAGTACACAAGGCAACATCAAGGCTGTATTCACATCAACCATCAGAGTTCTGAAAGAAAGCAACACATTCAGTTTTGCAAGCTGCCCCTACCTGAAAGTTGTATCTGTGGAAATGAAGAATGAGCTATCAACACAAAAAACTTCATCAAAGAGTAGTTTGAGTTACAAGATAGTATAAAAATTAACCTTGAAACAAATTCTATAAGATGAGCACACTACAAGAGCATTGTGGATTATACTTGCTTATATTAAAGTATAGCACACTCAGCTGTTTAGAACTGAAATCAAGGCAAGTACCTGTATTAAATCATTATATATTTTTCTATATACAGATAACTACTATATATGTATTCAAGATCCATAAAAGCATACTGGGCAAATCATTTGATTTGAGAAACTTGGTATATAGATATACACTCAGTATCTCTCAGGAATTACATAAAATACCTGCACATTCCACCTGAAAAAAGAAAGACAATAAGACAGTGATAAGAAAGCTAGAAAAATACTTGTCCATAAACTCACCTATGGAATATCTGGCAGTATATCCTTTCACAGAAAAAATCTGAAATGATTAGCCATTGCTAAAATTACAGCATTTCCTTCATTCTCTTAGAATTACTGATGATGTATAAAAGAATATTTTAGGTGTTTATTCTCATGAGCCCTCATTTTTACTCCACTCATTTTCCCAATAGTGCAAGCCATGAGTAAATAAACGATGCCCCGTATTCCTGGCTGTGTAGATGATGTTATATCATAAGTTCTTTGCAGACAGTTGCAGCAACTTGAATCTTTCAGCAGAATCCCTGGCCCCCACCAGCACTTCTGCACTTCCCCTCTCTCCTGCTGAATGCAGCACCACGTACTAACTCATAGCCCCTGTGGCACCCTTTAGCAATGAGGTAGCTCATGAATACTAATCATCTCCTAAACACATAATAGCTCTGGACCAAAGGGAAGATACTTTTCTAATGAGAAGCACTACATTTCTAAAAATAAGTGCCTTGTTATTAGTATTATATTATATATAATCAATAAATACAAACACGTAATTACTTATCTACACATTTATCTGTCATTCTAAGAAAATATTTATATTTTATACTATATATGATATATAACATTTGCTGCAAGATAAATTACTGTACAATTTTTAATAAATATTTATAAGTATTCATTAGCATTTAATAAATTAATTGAAGCATGGTGCTTTACAAACCAAAGGTCAAACATATATCCTATATTATAATTCTGTCTAGTTAGTAAAATGAATTTTTTACACCATAAAAGTTGGTTCGATCAAATAATACTTTTGTACAGTCTGTACCAACTGGAACTAGATATTGATTTAACATGCACATTGATCAAATATTAGATTGTCCTAGGTTGAAAAATGTCCCATGAAATAGCTATTAGAATCACAAAAACCCCCTTGCTTCTGCTGTCAAGTCACCATATTAGAGTCCTATTGGCGTACCAAGATATTTGAAGATCAGTAATTTGTAAGTTATACCTGTTGTTGACAATATTCTGATATTGCATGAAAGTGCCACTCAGTGACACAGCTGCTCCCTCTGGGATGACACATCCCCAGCTCCCTGTGTTCAATGTGCACACTCTCACTGAGGTAAGGGCTGGGGAAGATTTTGTTACAGCAGTCTCCTCTGGGAGCTAAACTGGTTAAAATCCTACTTTGATAGATCAGGAAATTTCACAGCTCAGAATCTGGGCTGTGAAAATGCTTTCCTCAGGAGTACACTGACCACGGAATTGTACCAGCTTCAGCTCTGACAGATTTCTACTTTTTAAACTTGGAAAACTAGCATTTTTCTATGAAACAAAAGAATAACAATTCAGAAAGCAAGTCTGAACATTACAAAAGATAAGTAGATTTTAACTATTTTCCAAGCAAAAGATAAGCAGATTTTTTATTATTTGCCATGAACATTTCAACTTAATTTATATTCTCTGAAACAAGCAGAGCAATTGTCTCTGCATGTGGGAGCCCGTGTGTCTGCCTGCACATACCCAAGGCACCATCAGCCTGAAGCACACTACTGACATGAATCATAAAATGAAACCAACAGAAAAGCAGCCACTCCAGGGGCAGCTCAGGGTTAACTATTGCTATTAAAGCTGATGTGGAAAGGCTCATGTGAATCAAAGGACAAACAGCTCAAATGATCCAAACTTGACTGCATGTAGCTGTGTATATATTCAGTTGAACTGCACCAAACATAGAAAGGATGTAAATGCTAAATCTGTATCTAGAAAATAGATATTGGGTGTGTGTGTGTGTGTAGGACAAACAAAGATGTGTAGCTCAACACTGAAGGGAGCTTTCTTCAGTATCAAGAAAGCTGAATTCACCAGTTTTTCTTTCTTTGCACTACATTCAGGAGAAATATTATTTTTCCTGTTGTTTCTTTTCCCTCTAAAGCACGATGTACTGAAGTACCTGTGGTCTCCCTGCTCTTCATGTAAAAAGTGCTACATCATTGATATTAAATGATTTGCTCACTGCTCCTTTTCAAAATTAGATAATAGCAACAGGCAATAGCAACAAAATATGAAATGCAGGAGGAGAATCCAAAAAGCAAAATGGGACAGTGCAAGGTCAGGGCTAAGAAAAAGAATGCAGATAAAATTTTTAAAAATATAGTAAACTGAGATGAAGATAAAGCAAGTGAGAAGTACTCTGAGGTCTGAGCCATGGCTAAAACTGTTTTCCTACATTTCTTTAATCTAAAAATAACAAGTACTTCCTGTTTAAAATATTAGCATAATGTCCTTAAACTAAAATTTTATGGATTACATTTCATCTTTATCAACTGTGGAAAATTAAATGAAAAACCGATTAAAATGATTTTTCTGTCTTTTTCAAATTGTTAAGAAAGACTGCTGGTGATGTGACAGTTTCTTTGAAAGAGGAAACATAATTAGATAATTAAAAATGCAGAAGTAATGCTCCATAGTACATTTTTCATGTACAGATGTTCTGAAGGGATTAAAGACTCCATCTCCCTCTCTCTCTGACAGATACATAAAGCAGTTTATAATGATGGATTTTAAAAAATCATTATCTTTAGATAATGAATAATTAAAACATTAATTACTCTGGCTTCACCTTGGTGTTGTACAGAAATGACCTCAGAACCAGAAGTTTCCATCTGTAATATACTCTTTGGGGGTAAAGAGGATACATTATATTTTTTAAGCAGCTTATCTAAAATGTTTTCATTTATATTGCCTTCATGGTAATAATTTGGAGGCTACTGCCCTCTATTTCCCCATGAAAAAAGCAAAAGCTGTGACTCAGGTTACATCAGAGTGCCTGTCCTTGCCCCAAGACAGATCACCTGAGCAGCAATATTAACTAATCACAGTACATGCTCAATGTGTTTCTCTCCAATGAAACAGGGAAGTGCACAGTTAATGAAACTTTTTTGGAGGTCATTTTTTAGCTGCAGTGATTTGGATAATCAGAAACAAAGCAGGATTGGCAATTTACTTCAAGTGTTGCAGTGGATGCTTGCACTGTGGAGATTTTAGACCAAAATTGCCTTGCCTGTGACATGTATCCATTCTGTTTGTCAAAAATGAAAAATTTAGGTAGAAATTTTCCATGCCTGGTTTCTGCCCATGGTCGAATTTCTTCTTTTATCTGTTCTAAGTTCCAGCTGATATACCATGGCAGATTGCCTGGCCTTTTTCAAGGAAATTAAAAAAAAAAAAAAAAACCAACACAAAACCCAAAACCAAACAAAACCCCAAAACCAACAACAACAAAACCAAAATTACAAATTCATTTCACTTAGAGAAGTGGCTAATGCCCAACTGAAAGATTCCAATGAGGTGATCCTTCTATTTGGCACAAATAGAGTACCTGCCAGCTCCTGTCAATTTGATAAAACAACTTCTCTAAGTCATACCTCTCATGTTAAGAGATTTCAAAGAGATCAACTGTTAGGATACCATGAAATTTTCTTGTTACAAAGTAACCTTGCACTCACTCACAGGCCCTATTGCTAAATAGATCGTACATCTCCTCAAACAAAACCCCAAGTCTCCAGACTACTTTGTCTCCAGGTCAGAGGCAGAAAGTCAGTACCTCCCAGGAATTGCACCTCGTGTCTATTCTGCATTTGGGAGAAACTACCTCCCTCCCAGGATGCAGTGAGGCTGCAAGTTTCAAGTTGATGCATGACTCAAAGTTACCTGACTGCAGTAAAAAGAGAGTATAAGGGACAATAATCCCTGGAAGGAAAGAGATCATGGTGATACTGAAGTAGAAAGAGAATAAGAAAACTGAGGAATAAATTCTTTTTATCACTCTTTCTGAAAACAAAACAGTTCCTAAAAATTCCTGTGGAAACTGAACAAAAGAAATCTTTTCAATGTCCCATCACAAGTATTTAGTATATTATGACCCCCCAAAAGATGGCCAGTTTACCATTTGCAGCCACAAAACACTCACTATCCTCTCTGCTTTTGCAGAGAAAGCTTTTTCATGTGCCATCATACCATTTTGCATGGTGAACTCAGCAACCATGCAACCGTGCAATCTCTTACTCTGTCCTTGGGTTAAACAAACCAGACCCCTTAAGACTCACGTGTGAGTTTTGCTCCAAACTTCCCACATGATGGGAATGTTGAATCCACAGCATCAAGACACAATAAACTCCCATGCAACAGGCAGCATATGACCACCAACAAAGACATGTCTGAAATGACTTGTCACTAATCACATAAAAACTATGGGGAGAGAGAAATTTCCCAGAGAAGTAATAAACTAGGCAAGTGAGAAGACCATTCTTTATCTTTCGACAATTCCTGCCTCATTCTCTAAACAAGTTTAGAGAAGGCTTTATCCCTATGGCTTCACCTCAAAATCTTGATCAGGCTTTTTGCTATGTAAATACTCTTTTTTTTTTTTTTGCAAAAATGAACACTATTACCATTCTGAAGTTTTAAAAAACCCCTCCTTCATTTATCAGTTTTGATGACAGCTACAACACAATTGTCCACATCTGTGAAGCTCTTAGTCCTTGCTAACCCTGCTAGGGAACTTGCAATAACTACAAATTTTATTTTGCGCTGTAATAAAACTGTATTATCTTTCAAGGTCTGCACTCTTTGCTCTTATATCCATGTTTCTCTACTTTAAATGTTGTATTTTAAGCAAAGTAGCAGTCATACTATTGCTACTCAACACAATTATATGAGGACTGACAAGTTTTCCATCAGCTCCAGCTTTTGGTGTACATAAAAACTAGACAAGGAGTTTAAATTTTTGTTTAAAATATCTCTCTGTGTTGGCAAAGATCATTTACTCCTCTAGGAGGAAGTTGAATTAAGGTATCAGTTTGTTAAGCACACACAGAAGTCTCCCTGTTTTTAAGTAAAGATATGAACTACTGTTATTTTTAAACCCAGATTTAAAATGTTACCATTAGGCCAATGTGTTCCACAGCATGTTTTTTATAGCCATTAAAAGTGTATTAATTCTTGTAAAAATGTATCACTATCTTGAGTGTAGACTTGTTAAAGACTTTAATGGGTTTTCACTTTCCTTTGAAATTCACATTGGTTTTTTTGGCATATAAATTTCCAATCCAGAAAAAACACCATTATTTGTATATTTTAATACAAAAGAAATATTGCATTGTAAATATACTAATTACTTTAATTAGTGTAGACTAGTTCTAGTACCTCTATTTCTTTCTTAGAAAGGAGGAAATCCAATTTACATAGAAGAGGTAGATGTCATACTTATGAGAAATATAGCCTAATCATCTTAAAAAATCTTGCACATGAAAATTGCAGGATCTACAGTTTGTCATGAGAAAAAAATACCCAGGTCAATTAATACCCTTAAGTCAAGTTAAATTTACAGAGACATAATTTAAAAAATAAACTTGGAACTTAGTATTTTGACTATTAAAAATGGAAACTTCATAAAAGAGAACAACAGCATTATGTCCCCAAAGCCACGCCAATTCACATTAAGAAAAGAAACTAGTAACTTTTCAATGAGCACCATTGCACTGGAGCTTTGACAGCTGATTAAAAACAAATCATATTGAAGCATTGATTCTGGTGATCCATAGCCCAGCTGATAAACTACAACTGCAGCCATCTATAAATTTGCAAGACCTTAGCTATGCAGTCTTTGAAGCAGGTTTATACCTAATATGGAAGACAAATAGCAAATGAGAACTTGGTTCAAGAGTCTTTAGAAATGTGACAACTGAAAAGGTTGATCTGATTCATAAGTGAATATATATGCAGCAGAATTCATCATTTCTGCTATGCTGCAGGTATGTAATTTGACTCTGTGGTGCTTTAGGCCTGAGAAATATGGAACAGACCTTCCACAGTGATGCTTTGAAAGGCTGCCCATGGCAGAATTTAAGCAGAAACCCAGGAAACACTCCTTTGGAAATGCCATTTGAGGGCCAGCTTTCAACATGATGCAGACTGATATTGCCACACCACTGTCCTGTAGCTGTGGAGATTCATAGTTGATAGGACCTAGCTCTTCACATATTGCTAACTACTTCTAAGCAAAAGACCCAGCTCAGCACGCTGCCAGAGCACTGTGATGATTGGTACCTGCTGGCACACACCTAGGCATGCATGAGGCATGCAGGGCTTTGGGTTTTCTTAAATCTGCCTGGCAGTGCCACAGCACATACAGCACACAAGATGATCTACTATGTCTTCTAGTATGACACCCTGATGGTTCTCAGAATCTAAGAATGGGGAACCACCTTGATTCCAAGTACATGGTGCCTCCTTTGCCAGACAAGGATCTGGGTTGATAACAACTTGAATAATTAAAATAGCATATATTCTTATACAGAATACCAATAGTGAGAGCTATAAACCCTAGGAATACCCAATTTTACCTAGTATACACAAGCAGATCCCTTTTATGCTAGGCTCCAGCACTGCATATTCCACTGCAAATTTATATAGCTCAATTATTTCTTTATATAATGTGAACTTGCCCTTACACTGGTTTGTTAAGAAATATGGGATCAAACTTAGGCAGGGTACAAAAGATCTGTTATACTCCACACATTTTCAGGATCATCTCCCAGGTTTAGATAATGAGTGTGGCATAGCAAATATCCTCCACAAAGCCAGTCTGAAATTACTTGTGAATTTGTTCCCATTTTCCAGGTGATTTACCTTTATTGATGAATAAGCTTTAGTGTTCTTCTGTTGTTGTCTCCACTAGTTCTGTTTGCAATATTTAAACCAATAATTCAAAGATTTTACATTTCATTTTTTTCATGAGTAAAGTATCTTGACTACACCCTTAGTCGCTGTAGCACAAATCCAATTTTGTAAAGATTTTAATTACTTTTGCAATTAACATGAAACGAATGGGTTTCTTTATTGCAACAAAGACCTCCATCTCATCAAATGGACAAAAACCTTGGTGTGTTGTTTTCTTTCACAGTTATCCCATGAAGTAAAACTTTGCTCAGCTGGCTCTGTGGTGCAGTAGTGCTGCATTTTTGTGAATCAGTGTGCTGAGAAGGGTGGCTGCAGCCCTGGTCTAAAGAGAGGGTGGGGGAAGGAGAGAACAACTGTATTGCACCAGTCACATCACAGGCATTTATGATGTAACAAGCAGCATTACTGGGAACCCTGAGAAGAGGTCAGAAGACCCTTCAGACTCTCTCTAGCCCCTCACCACTACAAATTGTATCAAACTAGCTCCAATGCACTATGTGGGAGGTTGGAAATCCAATGGGAGAAAATCTATCTCCAATCCAGAGAGTGACCTCTGGCTAAATCACCTTGAGAAATCTGCAGCTCAAGGCTGCTGTTTGTCCTCAGTGAGATGGCAAACCTCCAGTCACTTCACATGGCTCCAAACTAAAGACATTGAGAATTTGATGTAAGAGAACAGCATAATAAGCAGAATGAAATGAAAATCCAAAAGAGAGGCATAGAACAGTTGAGGCTGGAGGACACTTTTGGAAATTGCTTAGTCCAATTCACCTGTATACTGCAGGTGTGATAACAGCAGGTTGCTCAGGGCCATATCTGCTTGGGGTTTGGATATCCCCAGATATTGAGACTGTGCAAAATCTCTGAACCATCTGTTCCAGTGTTTAATAAATTTTGCAGAAAAAAATGTTTTTCTCATGTCTTAGTGTGACTTGCCTTATTTCAGTTTGTGCTCATCCTCCCACTGAGAAGAGCCTGGCCTTTTTTCTCCAGTCCCTCTCTGCAGGCATTTATGCACATTGGTAAGATCTCCCTTGAGCCTTCTCTACTCCAGGGCGGACACTCGGCTCTCTTGGCCTCTCCTTGTACGACAGACACTCTAATCCCTTCACCACCTTCATGGCCCCTTGCTGGACATGCTCCAGTAGCTCCATGTCTCTTGTACTGGGGAGCCCAGCACTGGACTTAGAACTGCACATGTGTCTCACTAGAGCTACTGAGCTCTCCTGAGGGGGAAGGACCACGCTCCTCAGCCCGCTGGCAACACGCTTCCTAATGCAGCCCAGGATGGTGTTGGTCTTCTTTAATGCAAGGAGGAATTGCTGGCTCAGGTTCATCTTAGCATCCAGAAACATCCTAGGGTTTTTCCTGAAAAGCTGCTTTCCAGCTGCAAAATTGTGTCCTAGCTGTGCATCCCCAGTGTGCAATGGCATATGGGGTTGCTCCTCATCAGGTGCAGGATTTTTCACTTCCTTTGTTGAACTTAATGAGGTTCCTAAAGGCCCATTTCTCCATCCTTTTGAGGTCCCTCTAAATAGTGTCACATCCCCCTACTGTATCAACTATTCCTATCAGTTTTCTGTCACCTGCAAACCTGTTGAGGGTGCATTCTGCCCCATCACTCCAAACACTAATGAAGAGATTAAATAGTACTGCCTTAATACTGACCCCAGGAACACACCACAAATAATTTNTGTTGAACTTAATGAGGTTCCTAATGGTCCATTTCTCCATCCTGTTGAGGTCCCTCTAAATAGTGTCACATCCCCCTACTGTATCAACTATTCCTATCAGTTTTCTGTCACCTGCAAACCTGTTGAGGGTGCATTCTGCCCCATCACTCCAAACACTAATGAAGAGATTAAATAGTACTGCCTTAATACTGACCCCAGGAACACACCACAAATAATTTGCCTCCAGCTGGACTTTGTGTCACAGGTCACAATCCCCTGAGCCTGGCATTCAGCCCGTTTCCAATCTGCTTCCCTGTTTACTTACCTAGGCTGTACTTCCTCAGTTTGTCTATGAGGGTGTTTTAGAAGAGGGTGTTGAACTTCTTACCAGAGACAAGATAGAGAACATCTGATATTCTCCTCTCATCTATCAGGCTAGTCAACTAATGAAAGGAGGTCATTAGGCTGGTCAGGCTCAATCTGCCCTTTGCAAATTCATGCTGACTATCCACAATCACCCCCTTGCTCTACACGTGTGTTTGGAAATATTTTCCAAGATTATTTGTTCCATCAGCTACCCAGAGGTTGAGCTAAGCCTGACAGGCCTATAGTTTCCAAGATCCCTTTCCCTTTTTGAAGATAGTAGTGATGATTTTTCTTCTAGTCTTCAAGAACATCCCCTGAGTGCCACATGCCAAAGACTATGGACTGGCCTTGCAATTCCATCAGTCAACACCAGCTCATTTAGTATTCATGGGTACACCTCGTCACATCCCAATAACTTGTACATGTCCAGTTTAGTTAAATGTTCCTTGATCAGATCATTCTCTGCTGAGTCCTTGCTCCAGACTTTCCCTCTGGTCATCAGTGCACTACAGAAACCTCCTGGATTACTTGTGCCCTACTGCATTGCTCAACCAGCAGATGCCAGGATGGTTTAAGTTCTCCATGAAATCCAGAACCTACAACTGGAAGAAGGCTTCATCTAATTCTTCCTGATCAAGAGGTCCATAGCAGATACCCACAATATCATGACATTGGTTGAGCCTCTAATCCTGACCTATAAACTCTCAGCTGGTTCATCACCCATCTCTAGGCAGAGCTCCCTGCATACTCTGCTCTCTCACACAAAGGGCTTGCTATCCTTCCTTGCTGTCCTGCCCTGTGCTTCCATGGATTGCAGCACTCCAGTAACACAAACTATCTCACCACTTCTCTGTAATCATGATGAGACCATAGCCCTTGCAGCTGCACAACAAACCTCTAATTCCCCTTGCTTGCTCCCCATGCTTTAGAGCACAGGCCATCTGGAGAGCCACACACTTGTGCTCATTTCCCAGAAAAGGTATGAGAACTTTCCCTAAATGCTCTTCTCTCAATCACATCCTTATTCATGTGCATACACTCTGGGTGGCTCCTCCCTGCCCTGTTTTGTTGTTTATGAGGTCCTGGCTGTCTCCATTTCTCTGCACCCATTGCCTATCAACCACTTCCTCACTTGATCCCAAATCATCATTTCTCTACTCCATCGCTCCTGTTTTAAAGCTCAAGTGTACTGGAGTTAAGTGTCAGTATACTGAAAGAACAACGGCTATACAGAAGTTGTATATTCTGTTCTGGAAATCAGGGAAGAAAATGTTTGTCAGGTGGAGTCTGACAGTGCAAACCTCAGTGACATACAGAGAACATAAATCCCAAAAACCATATATGAGTTTGTGATATAAGCCATTCAGTGGCATGGCATAACATGTGAAATAAATTAGAACTGGTTTAAATCCACTGTTACAACTCATTACATTATCCTCTTTCCTTGATAAGCTCATATAAAATATTTTAATTACACTTAAACATTCAATTTTAAAAAGCGTGTAAAAACGGATTAAAATTTGGCACAGACATAATGATATTATACATTGATCAAGATAAAAAACATAATAAGATGTGGTTTTCAAATTTAAAATGGGATATAACAGTAATATTCCTAATGCAGGAGCAATTTGTTTGAAATCCAGATAGAGTGAGACAAATTCACCTTAAAAAAAGTTATTTAGTCTTTCATAAATTTAGCAGATTTTATTAAATTGGATTTAAGTGAATTGTTATTCCTCCAAAACAGAAGCCTCCACCTCACCTTTACCATGCAGGAGAGTTCCCTACTTAACAGCACGAAGAAGTCCAGGTATCTTTGCATAACCAGGCGACAAATGAAAAGTTACGCAATGACATTATCTGGCATAATTTTTAATTAAGACAGCAAATGTCCTTCTTTGTCTGATCAAGCCCATATGGTGCTGATTAATCATCATGGGTTCTTACTTATCAATCACTTGCATTAAGCCATGAAAAGATTTCGTTCCACTTCATCTAGGATGTGAGAAATGTTTCAGAGACATAGACAGTAACGTCTCCAACATATGCAGGCACAAAGTACTGCGTGACTGTATTATGAATGCATAAAGACCATGACTGATGAAAGCAAATCTCCCTAAAGAAGGACTGGTAATTTGGCTTCACTCATCAAATACACACCAACTCCAAATTCACAAATCTGATTCTGATTCAAATCAAAAGTCCCAGAACTTTTCGTTCACACACCAAAAATTCCTGGTATTTTTTTCTGCACTTCCAACTAGAGAGGACAGCAGTTAACCAGATGTCCCAGGATGGTAACAAGAAAGATGTTTCAAATAATTTCATATACAGAGTAGCTTATCCACACAAAGCCATTTGTTATAACACACACCTGAAAATGCTTAACAAATTAGAAAGCAAGAAGCTATTTTATATACTTATATTTAAAAGTTGCATCAATCACTTCAGGTTACTATTGTGAACCCCAGACAACTCTTCAAGGTAAGGATACTTGTTGAATGACTTAATTTAGTGAAATGGCTAGAACTGAGCCACCTCCTTTGAGTTTCTATATGCTTACTAGGTTCATCTCTAGAACATATCTGGAGAAAAAAGGAGGTGCATAGAAAAGGCAGTTCAACAAACTTTGTCCTTAAACATAACATTACGCTCACACAGTTGCCATGGCCACTGGCCTGACACACTTCCAAATGAAGATGATGCTGCATAGGTGGTTTCAGAATGACAAAAACAGGTAGACAAAAAATGCTACCCTTCCTGCTCAACCATGTCATCCCATCCTATCCCATCCTGTTTGATATATGTTAACATATATTCAAAAATAAAATTTGAATTTCAAATTACTAATCAAACTTGAACTTAAAACTTCTAATTCCTTGACCTTAAAGAAACTTTAGTAAATGAGAGAAAGAATCCTTTTAATTTTCAACATCAAAAATTAAAGCAATCAATCTAAACAAGTCATCTGGGGTTTCTTCAAGAATTAAGGCTAGAAAAGGATGATTCCCCTGCCGTTGACATCTGTCTGAAGATGAGGTGAACCATCCAAGATAACAGGTGTTTTCTTCCTTTTAATGGTGGCTTAGGTAAGCTAAAAAAATAATTTAATAAAAACCAATTTTTTAGGTGAATTCCACTGAAGATATATAGCTTTTGAGGCTGGAGTTATACAGCATGAATCTCAAAATGAAAAAAATTGTTCCTAATACAATCAAGCCTTTCCCCAATCTTCTAATTTCTTCCTCATATTTCGACCGAAGGAGCTGCATTGTATGTTATTACTACACATTTTGTTTACTATGGAACTACTACCTGAATTTAGAGAAGATTAAAGCAAGGAACCATAAAGTGTCTAATTTCTGAGGTATGGATTCTGTGGACAGTATCAGAAAGGCAAAGCATCTGAATTCCAATTACATCTCACTTTACTGGTCTAGAGTGAAGCTGAACTGGAACTCCCACTGCAGACACTTGGCTTTGTATACTAGGTCACCCAATCCTGTAGCCAAAGTGCTCTGCTACTCCTAAGAATGGAAGAGGTTGAGGATTTGACACCAGGTTTCACCCTTTCCAGGCTCACACAAGGTTACTGGTTCTCCTAGTCCTGATATTTATGATCAGATATTCTGAACTCAAGGAAAATTTCTGATAAAATCTGTTAGACATATTTAGGGGAGAAAAAAATCCTATTTTTGTTGAATCCGACAAAGACACTGTTAAAGGGTCTAGTTGAGAAAAGTTCTGTGTCTATGAAATAAGGTATTTTGGTATGAAAAAAGCCCCTTGTAAGAGTCAAATACTGAAAAGCTAGGACACAATGAAATGCAGCATCTAAAGACATGAATTGAAATGACTTTAAATTTACAGTTCCACTGCAGTGTTCTGCTGGATCATGGATTACTGCACCTGTCAGGTTATACCTCCACCAATCTGAAATATGACTTTAAATACGAGTGAACATTCCTTGAAAAGAAAATGAGATGGATCTAGCTCAAACACGGAGGCCAGTTTCTGAGTTTTCTTAACATCCCTTCCTTTTTCATAAACATACAAAACTCCTGCAGCTGATCTTCTCAGACACTGAGTCTGTCTAGAAGTGTTCTGAGTAGTAAATGATGCCTTCCAGATATATATCAGGCAGATTAACTAGTAGGGGTATTTTTTATTTTGTAGTTCATAATTCTTCTTGTGTTTTAGAACACCTAAAGTCAAATTTTTGACAGTTCAGGAACTGGCAGATGTAATTAAAGACTACCAAGTTAATCCTACAGCCATTATAGTTGCTGAGAGTATTGTCATCAAGTTGAATGAAAACAAAAAATGAATCTGTGCATCTAAAAAAGCCCTAACCCCAGAAGAGATTAGTATCAAGGATGAAAGATGTATTTGATTATTGATAATGCAAATGAATTCAACTACTTTTGAACAAGAAATATCAAAATTACTGTATGAATAATAGTTTCAAATCTAGTAATTGATCATAGATACAAAAACAGCAAGATAAAGGCAGGTAGGTAGGGAAAAATGCTTTGAGGAAGAAAAACCAAGCTTTTATGAAAAAAACCTGTTTAACTAAAATATCTAGTAGTATTTCTGCTGTAATACCTTACTGAAATATTGATTACACTGATTCTTAGCCCACAATTAAAGGACAGCCTGTGTTCAAGTTCAGCTGGGATAAATACATTAATCTATCATCTTCTCACGGGAAGTTTGCTTTCTGTTTTGGATGCACAACTGCAAAAACATCGTCATCTTCGGCCAGTCACGGAAGACAGTTAATACGGACATAACATTTTTCACAAATTCTTATGTTGTGGTTATCTAGTTTCAAGAATTTCTGGTTGTGTTCTGGCACTCAGCGAAAGAGGGAGTGTGATGCAATTGAAGCTACAAGGAGAACTCACCTGATCCTGCCCCGAGGGCGCTCAGATTGCTCTGACATAAAACTTGTGCTGCTGAGGCGAGAGGCACTGCTGGTTCGGGAAATGGCTGACACATCACTGACATCACTATCTGATGATTTGGCAGAGACGTTATCACAACTTCTGTACTGATCTGTTTGTATGTTATACTAGAGATCAAGAAAAGAAAGGGTGAGGAGTCTCATCAAAACAAAACGCATTCATTGAGACAACACATGACCTAAGTATGACAATTCTCTCTTTAACTGCTTTTAGATTATGTCTAGTGCAGAAACCAAACGTTATTTATGGACTAAAGAAGATACTTAGAATAAAATAACACATTGGAAATTAGATAGGCTGTTGGTTCTTCAGCACACTAGAACTACAATGATGAAATAGTTATATGAAATATTTATGCAGCAAACAGACATCTCAAGCACATGCATACCATCCATTTGGCTATAGACTCCTTTTTAAATTTTTAAAATATTAAAAATATACCTGCACATTGAACTGCATATGAGCCTGAATGAAATGTAATGCTACATGAAGGTATTGGGGACTGATAATTTCTATAAAAAAAGAAAAAAAGTACATTTTCTACCTCAAAATTTCTCTTTGCATTGTTATACTAGTGGACTAGTTAGGCAGAAGGCTAACTCAGTAAATACAGTATTTGTTTCCAGGCAGATCGATTCCCTGATCTAGTTGCTTTTACATCTGCACATGCCTAAGAACTAGCAGAAGAGCCAGCAGGAGGAATATGTGGACAAAGGTGGAAGTTACTTCACTTTTCAAATCAACTGTGACAGCACACATTACGTAATGCTCTTATTGCTCATATTATCAGTCAGACAGGTACAAAAGGAAGCACCAATGTCACACTTACCTAATCTTCACTCATACAGATATGAGGACCAAATAATTTTCAGGCTCACAAAACTAAAACTGTCATTAGAGGAAGGTACTCTTGGCTGGAGAGTAACTAAACCAGTGGCACACTTCCCAGGGTATATTATGGGAAAACTATTAACACATAGGAGCACTAGGCAGTTTTTGACATGGAGTTCATTTTCCAGACCTGTGCTCTGTAAAATTGCAAGTCACAGAAGTTTATTTATGAATCATACACAAATCTGTGGCTGTCTGTGAATATACAAACTCCAACTAGGTACTGGGTCACTTGCTGGCTGAGTCACTCAGCAAATGCCATGACTTAATTTCAAACACCTGGCAAACACAAGCTTGAGTTTGTACAAATGAATGTATCAGGTCTCCTCTCCTTAAGCCAAGTTTATCTTCTCTTGCTCCAGTGCCTTTCAGCAACTTTGCTTGTGCACACTTGGAAACCTCTCAGTAAAACATTGAAGATAAAATGGGGAAGTCAATAGGAGCAGAGAATGGGAAGGAATAAAGCAATTCTGAGCACCAATTGTAAATATAGAAATCTACAGGACAAATGGGGGTTATAAAAATCTAATGTCTCAGTGTGTTTTTCAGGTGTGCATTAGAACACTGCTTAGGAAAAACTCTAAGCAGTACCCTGTGAGGGCCTTGCAGTGGCTGAGTAAAAACACCTGCAGGAGACAAAGCTCTGATTTATTAAAAGTAACTTTAGGAAAATGGGCAACAGAAAGGACTCAAGTACCCTGATATTCAAAAATATTTTCAACTACAGCAGGAATTTATCGGGAAGTTCTCTTTACAAGTGACTTGTTGTGACTTTACTGAATATAAATGTCCAGTGGGGTTAAGGTGAGACTATGCTGATATGTTTATTCAGATCACCTTTCGTTAGTGGCTTGTAGAGTCTGTTAAATAATTTTGCTGATTGCTATCCTTCAGACTGCAAGATAAAATGGTAACTCCAAAATGGAAACAGAAAGCACACTAATTCTTATCAGACCTATTTCATAATAAGATATCATGTTTTTCTTCTAAAGTCTAAAAAAATATTCAAAGCAAGAATACAAGTTTGAAAACTTTTTACTTAGGCTAAATATAAACATTCAGAGGCTAGAAAACGGAATGGTTAATTCTTTCCAGTGTAAGTTAAACTGCTCCAGTCCTGAGACAGACTTGATGTTTTATGCAAAATTCCTAAAGAGTTCCTAACAAATCCTTCAAGCTACTCAAAATGAAACATGTAAAAATATGAAAACCATCTGGACACAAGGAATGATCTGGCTTTCCATTAAGCTAAACAGATTTGCAATCAGCAAAATCATCCCATTAAACAATAAAATTTCTGTTGATTTCAGTGAAATAGGCATTTCACCCATCCTATATATTGAGATTATATCTACAAATTATTCCTTTGAAGTTGATTTTTCAAAAATTCTTTGTTTAAAATACAACCAAGCAATCTCTCTCAAATGCATGGGGTTTCTTAAGTATAGTAACACTCTTTCAGAAGTACCTCCATGCTTTATTTGTATTTGCTGAAGACAATCTGACTTCTTCCCTCTGCCATTATAATGCCCAATTACTTCTCTTCCTCACCAAAAAGTCCATATTCTCTTTGTGGCCTTTGGTTTGAGAGTGTGTACAGTGAACCTGTAGAAGACTTTGGTGGTCCCTGAGCAACCATGACATGCTGCTGGAGAAGGCAGACTCCTCCATCACGAGAACCACCAAGGCCAGATGCAGTGACTTCTGGAAGCTGTGCTGCTGGAAGCCTTTCTTCTAAGTATTGGGGGAGGTATAGGCTGCTGGCCTTTGTTCCAAGCCACACCTGAATCTGGCTGTTTAGCACTCAGCTTATGATTCTACAGGTGGACTGGGTATGTCATGAAAAAGATCCTCTGTTTCACTTGTACTGAATTTGTTCCACCTTTCATGGGATATCTATGTGGGCTGGGAAAGATGGGGAGAGGGGAGAGAGGGAAAGCATCAAGCAGGGTTGTGCAGCTTACTGGTTAGAATACTGGGAGAGAAGTAAGAAGTCCCAGTTTGTGTATCAGTGGCTTTTTAGAGATTCAGCCTCATCAACTGACTGCTCAGTATCAATATGAAACCATCTGTTGGTGCAGGGGTCTTCAGCCCAGGTATCAACATGTAAGTGGGGGCTATATAGATACCCTCACCCTGTTTTGCTTTTGGACTATATCCAGCAGTCTGAAAAATTGAATTGTTTTGTAGATATCAGACTGGCTTAAAAGACAGTTTTTCATATATTGGTAAACAGAGAATTTTACATTGAGATGGGACATAAAGAAAAAACTGAATCCATGTTTTCTACTTGCCTTGTATTGCAACCACACAGCTCCTGCAGAAAACATGGAGCATCCCTTCCTAAATGCGATTTTCACGGCATGGCTGAGCTTTTCCTATCCCTTTATACTGTATGCCAGGGCTGTGATCCCCAAGAAACTGAAAACCTTTCCCTTCACAGAACTAGAGATTAGCACACAAAGTAGTGATGCTGAAAATGAATGCTGAGTGCCACAGAGTTTACATTTTATTACTATTACTTCTGGATTTAGCTTTTCCTTTTATACCTGCTGCTTCTAATTAATTCACCGACTTCTACAGGAGGCATGCAAGTTTTCCTACTGATTTCCTACCTACCTCTGATACAATCTGATAATCAGTCATCTCAGCTAACAGATGAACAAAATTAAGGCAATTTTGAAGTTACCCTTTTTTCCCTTCAAATACAGAGAGAAGTAAATAGTACTCTTCCACAAAGCCGTGCTCATTAAAATGAGAGTATTTTAGTGCTGCAATACATCTGAATGTATAATTCAGAAGAAAAATAACACGGGCTAAGATCCTCTTATATGGTACCTGTAATGCCTGCAGGTTTCCAACTGGGCTCAAAAATAATATGATAAATTTCTACCGTAAAGCAAAAAAACTGCTGCTCATTACAACTGCACATATATTTACAATAAGTTTCCCTGACATGTTATATTTATACATTACATCATTTGGAAGCTTCAAAATGAAGTATGTTTTCAGTGCAACCACTTCTCTTTCAGCTCTATATCTTAAAGCTTATGTAACATTTCTTTTCCAAGGTGCACTATTTATCACATTAGGAGAGTCGCTGAAGTTTGCAGCAACTTCAATAGCAATTATTAAAGAGTAGGTCTGGTTTTTTTAAACAGTAATAGCAGCTAGTTTAAAATGCCAAAAATAGCTACACTTTCCTTGCCTGCATTACAAAAACAGAAGTCTATAAACATCTGGAATGCAGTTCTTCCATCCACTTCACCAGCTGTGGAGCTGTTGCTTCTTGCACACCAGCAAAAGGAAAAAAATGATGAACTGCAGATGTGTTAACATCAATGGGAAGAGCATAGACACAAACCAAAAGAGTGTACTTCACAAATAATTTAGCAGCTCCTTAATGACTAACAATGTTAGCTATTTTACTGATTATAAGGTACATCTTAGAAGTCATTTAACAGTCCATTATAATTGGATTATCTTTCACATTAGAAAGTATTTCTAATGTGAAAGGATTTATATTTCTACATTTAACTCACAAAACCATGAAGAACACAAGAGTTCAGAGTTTTGAAAATTAAATGAGTGTGCTGTCCTTTGACTACAAAAAAAGCCCCAGATGACTAACCTTGACAAATATATACCTCATTATGTGCTTAAAATGAGGAAATGAAATGAGAAAAAAAAATGGGCTTTAAAATGCGGTCATTAGCATGAGGAAAGGGAAATACAGACCAGATACAGGGACTCATCCAGGGACTTAGACAAGTCTTGAGATTGCAGCTATCTTTTGAGGCACTCTAATGAGGAATTTTGTCAGAAAACACTGAATCCTGCACAAAGCACTTTGAGTTTTATGATTGCTCACACAGGGCTCCTCTGAATGCTGCTGGCATTCAGAGCCCAGCAGCTGGCACCTTAGGGTGTTCAGGACTCACCAGTGACTCCCACCAGCTTCTGTTTTAGGACAGATCACGCCATGGTCCGGAGCCCACTAAGCACCAGTGATTCTAAAGCACTCTTCCTACAATTGTATTCAACTCCTATGAACACTGCTCAACTTCCAAACAAGGAACAGTAAAAAGGAGTAAGTCAAACCATGAGGAAACTGCAGTGAAGTCCACAGGGCAAATGAATGGAACTCACTAAATTTTGTGAAATCCAGCCAATACTGGAGTGACTGCCATCTTAATATGACATATATTAAAGATTTTTTCTTCAAGGTGGGTGAAGGGGACCTAAAGAATTTGCAATATCTATGTCCAAAAGCATTTTCTATATACAGCCATGGATGCCTTACTCAGCATGATGTAAAACTTAACATAATCAACCTCCTATCAGCCCAAGTATCCTACCCAGCCCCTGCTTTAGACATTAACTGTTAACACATAAGAGTTAACAGTAACTATTGTGTTAAATCCACAGTGCCACTGAACAAATGCCATGATTACACTTTTATGCTAAGTGCTTTTCAATCACATACAGTCTTAAGTCAGTAGTGTACCTAAGTATAGAGTGATATCCTTTTTTAGTACATACTACAGTGCTGTAATCAGTAACTCTCTCAAAAAAACAGAACTCCCAAAAAAATGTTAAGCTGGAGCAGCTGCAGCATGGTGTTTGTGTTCTATGTGTGGCACCTGGAATAAAAAACACTTACTGTATTTTGAATTAAAAGACTAATTGAGCTACACTGTAATTCACCTCTGTGCAAATCCAGAATTGGCACCAAATGTTTTGATTCTCTCATACACTGAAACAGCACAAAAATGTGCACACTAGCCACTACAGCCTCACCAATATATAAGAAAGAAGGCAGACGCTTAAAACTCTTCTTTAAACTCTTTTGACAAATCCTCAGAGGTCTGGGGTTTTTTTAAATGTCTTTTTTGTTTGTTTGTTTTGTTTAGTTTATTAGAAGTTTACTGTTTCACATAAATTATGGAGTCTTTCCACTGCACTGGGAGGAAATAAGGATGTGAGCTCTGTGAAAGTCTCAAAGCACAGTGGAACAGCCATGAAGACATATACAAATGTTGCAGGGCCCACAGTTACCTATTCAAAATCCATTAATGGATGCTCAAAATGGAAACCTGCATGGTGCATGTCTGGAAAACTATTGCATGCTTACTGAAACTAGAAAACTGAGAAACTGAGTGGGAAAAATTCCAAAACTGTAATGCATCAGAAATTGACTGGAAATTGCAAAGGACCAGTTACAATATCTCTGTTTAAAAAAGGCTTGTTTCAATATAACTTTCAGGAATTATTTTGCATATACATAATTAACCATTGCAAATATGATCCAGTCCCACAGTGAAGAAAAATTTTAGAATGGTTTAGAGATTTTCCTACATAATAAAACAAGCATATTTGCAAATGCAAAAATATTGGAAGAATCAAATCCATGTGAGCTGATTGCTCTGAAATGCAGTACTGACTATTTTCTCAGTCTTCATCACAGTATAATTCCTCTAATAAATATATTTATTTTCCAGAGCAGTGGGCAAACACTGCTATTTGGGAAAGACAGAAGCATTTTGGTTAAAGATGGAAAAACTTTACTTACAATTGCTATTTCTTTAAGTGTCAGTTGATATTTCTTTTTCACTATTCCAGAATGCCTATTATGCTACTTAATATTTTTTATTTTTTTGTTTAAAGTAAGTCTTGTTTCTGCAGTGTTTGAAGACTTTTCACAAAATTTGGCAGCCGAAATTGGCTACAGTCTTGGGTTCTGAGAAGTCTCAGTCATTAGCTTTACCACAACAGCTGATATGATGTACTACATTTTCATTAGAGCTGTCCAAATCTTCATCTGTCTTGGTTATTTTCTTGACTCTCTCACCATTTTCTCAGGATGGAGAAAGACAGTAACATAAGGTTTGCTTTGGTAACATTTTTAAAGTGATGACTATCATCATAGTGAAATGGAGCAACCAACCACATCACTGAATATCATGGAGTGTTAGAATGGGCTGATATAATTCTTTCTCAGCACTTAAAAATTAATTCTATGTTCGATCATCTTCTCTAAGACTCCAACATTATCATGTAGAGAATACAGGAAGAGGGAAAGATTTAAAGTCCAGGACAATTATTCTTACTACCATTTTAGCATGGAAAAAAGTAAATGCCTGTCAGAACACAAGGTACTCCAAAAATATTTCTCTATAACAACTGAAAGACAATTTGCTTCTTCAAATTGTTCCTCATAATTGTAGAAAAAAAATTCTGAATAATTTAAGCGTTCTTTTGATTTAGTACTCATCATGATTTCTATTTTAATTTCCACATCCATTTGAAACCAAAAGAAGATCCTAGAAAACTCGAGGTTCTAAGGATAAGAGAAATTCGTAACATTGCAGGTTGATGTTTTCTAACAACTGTTTAACCATACATTGAATCTACACTGATCAAATAAGAAAAACATATTGGAGGGCCAAAATGATGCTTATCATAAATATTAGAGAGTTAGGATTAAAAAATATGTTTCAGAATGATAAATACACAAATTTCAATCAATCTGTAAGCACGTATAATCTAACTCAGAAACCTGGCCTTTGACTCTAAACAATGGACTCTGGTCATCCTGGCAAAAGTCCTCAGATTACATATTACCTCTCTCTAATGAAAATTTTATCAACCCTATCTTGACTATTTTTTCTAACATGTTAAGTTAGAAAGTGGTTGGGAAGTACCACAGAGACACACTGCATCTCACCCTCTTGCCCTGAGTGGACCTCTTTTGAAGGTAACAGCAAACCCAGTAGCAAATGAGCTGTTCTAATTAAATAAATTCTTGCTTCTGATAGAGGATCTCATTGGAAATTCCCACTCCAGCTGTTGAGTTTTTTTAATAGCACTGGTATCCCACAATTTGACCATTGAGGACCTAAAGCTTTGCTTCTGATTTCTCTTCCTTTTGAGAACTGTTCATTAAAGTTTTTATTGAAGTTGTCTGCATATTTAACTGCAACAAGATCTTGAACCAATCTTTCAAATCGGTTAGATATTAAAAGTTAGCTGCCAAATGTCCTATTTAAGCATTCCTAAGTAAATATGTGATTTTGTTTTAGATGTGTACCTCACTTATACATTATTTTAACCTGTATCTCCAGGAGCATCCAGCTCCTCACAGTTTGAATTGTAAGCATCAGTGCAGATGTGCAAGATATTTTCATCAGTTTGCTGAGAATCCTATACAGTTCAAATTACAAAGTTATGGGCTATCATTTTAGCCTTATCAAGAAAACAAATCCCTCTGTACAACGTCGTTAATGTAATTTCAATATATTCCATTATCACAGAAACTCTTTATGCTTTATTAGAAAAGGAAATCAAAGTAATCAGTAAGTACATCAAGAAAGGAAATAATTTATCTCTGACATTATTAGGATGCAAAAAAGTTATACAAATATGAGAACATCTGCATAGGCTTGGACCTAGTTCTGTCTAGCTCTCTACACATCAGACAGCAACAAGGGCCAACCTACTCTTTCATGGCCTACTTTTCCAAACTCCAGGGATTGGAAGTCTGAGGACTTCCTAAGCTAGATGTGATAAGTCTCTTCTTAACAGCTGTCGAAGGATCTTTCTTTCCTGAATTAGTTTTTAAGCATTTTGGTTTTTACAGGTTCATTTTAGTTGATGTCAAAGACTAACTCTAATGCACATCAGACCGGGGGCAAAAAATGATGCTAAAAAGCGATTACTTGAAGACATTTCTGTCAGGCTTTAAAATACAGTGTTCTTGAAGGTTATATAATATTTTAAATAAACAAGTTTATGCCTTCAATTTTCAAGCCAAAGTATCATTCCAAGACTACTGACTTTACCTTGGTGTATTGCTCACGCTCATGTTCTTGGCTAGAACCAGACCCTGATGTCTGATTATAACGATGCACTTTCATTTTCATCTGTCTCGTTCGCTCCTCCACTACTAAGCTTGCTGCAAAAACACACAATGAAAATCAATTAAAAATAGTGAAAAAAATCTTTGGAAAAAAACAAATGGTTTAGGAACAATTTTAGCTTATTTCCATTTCAACAAAACAAAGAAATGTACAAACATGTAGAACAAGCAGGGTGTAAGCACAGAACAAAGGAACACTAACGTCAAGAAATCAACCACTTTCATTGCGAGAGTCTTTACCTGAAAATGGGCAGACATCCCAATTTCTACACATAATCAAGCTAGTGCAACAGATATGAAAAGTGAAAAAATTTAGGTGGCAGGCTGAATTATACACCTGTTAAATATTCTGGATGCAGGGGATGTAAATCCATTATCATCTAGGCATGTGTTTGTTTAAATGTAGAAAATATCACTATAGCATTCTACAAATTAATGCATGAAACAGATATTAAGATTTATTTTTAAGGTAATTAACTCCTTGTACTATCTTGAAAAATAGCAGTTTAACATGGTTAAGACTATTTGAGAGGAATAATTTCTCCATTCAACCAGTCATATCAAAAACACCATCATTTGCTAGTAGCTTGGGTTTTTTTTTAACAAGACCACCTTTAAAATCACTACTTTGCTCTGTAATGATCACCTTTGCTTCAGATAATTATTTGTTCTTGCGTTTTCAGCTTCCATATGTCAGTGTTTCTTTAAAAACAGAAATCTTGCACCTTGAAGGAGTTGTGGTGCTATAAAGAACATCTTCTTCAACGTGAACAAGTTATGGCAACTAATATTGGCTGTGCCTGCCACAGGCAGAGGACCTTGCACTAACAGAGAGAGTGGTGTAAAAGCCACTGGGCCAAGGCTTCCTCCAAGTAACTTAACCACTGTGGTAGTGAATAAATTTCAGAGGGATCTATATATTCTGCTATTCTTAAACTTTGTAGCATTTTAAATTCAAAGAAATACAGGTAACATCAATACCATGAAAACTGTCACTTTTTAACAGTTCTAGAACTAGACCCAAATATTTATCAGTAACTATTGTAAATCACAGGAGTATTCACTATATTCATTGCAGTTTAACAAGTTATAACATCTCAGAAAAGCTTCTTTTAGGCTGGAATTTTTTATGTGTCACAAATTTAATTCTATTTGAGGCAACCTCCACAAAATCTTCTGCTTTTGTGCCAACCATGGATTTAAATTACTCTCTACAAAACAACTACTTTTATAAGTCAAAGGGCCCCTCCCCAGATTGGTGACAGGAGAGAGACACCTATATTAAAGCTGCCTGTAATCAACTGGCAAACACAAAACACAGAGAATTTTAAATTACTGGAAAATAAGTACTCTAAGTATTTTCAGTTAAGAGGTACTAAAGTTCTCATGTGTGGCTTTTATGCTCTTAGTTCACTGTGGCATTATTTACAGATTTTTGTTTTTGTCTGTGCTTTGCCAGCACAAAGATACAAGGTTAAAAAAAAAAAGAAAAAAAAAAAGCAGTACACTCAAGATTGGATATTTTAAACTATAAGCTACTGCACAAATCACAATTGTGCCTGCACACACCATTTGTAAGATGCTCATGGAAATGATAGAATGTCTGTTTGCTGCTTGGGTTTGAAAATATATACAAAGGCATCATTGTGAATTCCTTCCACATTTCTTATTTAAAAATAAGAAAATTAAGTACAACAAACTACATTAAAATTCTGCTACAACTTCAAATTTAAGGCATGAAATAAAGTTATCATTATCTTCAAACTCCCATATGCAGAGAGTCCAATCTAGCAAATTCTGCACATGCAGAATGTCACACTGGGCCCAGCAATTATTCCAGATGACTAATTATGTCAGTAAATGTGTACCTTAATTGCAATGAGTCCAGTTCCACCATCAGATATGCAGGCACAGCTCCAATTACTTCAATGGAAGTTGCATGGAGGTATCTGAAGGCAAAATTGAGCACTTTAGGTGAAATTTTTAAAGATGGCCTCTTATTTTAAGGACAGATATGAAAGGATTAAGATACATCAATTAGGGACTGAAGTAAAAAAAATGGGTATCTTAATCCTATCATACATGCATGAAATAGACTGAGGATATGAAATCAGAGGGAAAAATGAGACCCCTTTAAAAATTTAGCCCTACATGTGTATGGTGCAGAGATTAGAGTTACTCCAAACATAACCCTTTCATTGTGTGAATTTTAGGTCCTTTGGCCTGTCAACTGTATGTTATACTAAATAATATATATGATATGTTACCCTATATTACCTATGATACCTGGGAAAGAGTATTCTATTATGTAATTAAATGCTATTTCAGAGGTTATTACTTCAGTCAAGACTGAGTAAATATTCAATCTTAATTCTGTAATTCTTGATTTTTGTTTAAATCCTTAAGCTTAACATGTTTATGTCCTGGTTTTCCTTTATATATATATATATATATATGACTATATCAAAGAACATGAGAACAATTAATGAGGACTGTGAAATAAATCTAAATTCTCTAATCTAATGCAGAAATTTGATTTTATGCATGAAGTACAATGTAATTTAGCACTAATTAGCTGTGAATTTATTTCTAAGCATGCAGTTGCATGAAACTACTCCAGAAAATCCAACTGTGTTCTTTCCAGCTTTATTTACTGTGCACATTTGAGCATATGCTGAATGTAGCTCAGTTGTCTGATGGAAAATTTTATTTGCCTGACTAGTGGCTTTGTAAAACCTTTACATGTAAATCACGAGAAGCAGAAAAAAAGTCTAACACGGGAGCAAAAGCACATTAGCAAAACTGTAACAACCATAGGTAACAACACCATATGATCACATTGCTTTCTCGCAACATGGCTGGTTACCACAGGTAACAAAAACTTGACATAAAAAGAACTTAGCCTGTCTCTTAGAAAAAAAATGGATTTACTTTCTTTTAGGACATCACTATTTACAGAGTGCTTTTTCTGGAGGTCTTGAGAGGTAGAAGTACACAGTAATTTACAGATCAGAGCACTGTAATCTCAAGACCTTTAAACTCTAGAGTGGCTCTAGAATTAAAAAGTGAAGATTTACCATAAGTGTCTCAAAATAGTGGTACAACTACAATCAATATCAGTTTTGTGAACGTGTTATTTTCTGGTGTCAGAAGTCACACTTCAAAGAGCTGTAACTCTCATCTCTTCAAGGGCTGATGATTCAGATGTGAGATCGATCAGTGTAAAAGTAATTCAGAGAAGAGATCTCATTGATCAGACTGCTTAAATAAAGGGTGCAACTTTATAGCCAAAGCTTACTACTAATAAACCACGTGAAAGTTAACAACAGCGATGTACATAAACAATCAAGCCATGCAGGAGAGAAAAGACAGACATATGAATGGAATCAAAATGTTATATTTCAATTCCATTAATCTATTTATAAACCCATGACTCCTGTAATCGCAGGTGTACTGGGTGTGGCTGGGATAGAGGCAGTTTTCTTCACTGTTCTTCTAGTTGTGACTAGGTGTTGACAACATACCAGTGTTTTAGCAATTGCTGAGCAGAGCTTGTACAGCACCAAGGCCTTCTCTGTTCCTCATGCTGCAGCCCCCTGCCCTGTCCTGGCTTCCCCCTGCCCCCAAGTAGGCTGTGAGAAGAAAAGGGTGGGACAGGTGACCCCAACTGACCAGAGGGACCATTCCACACCATATAGCATCATACTCAGCAATAAAACTGGGGGTAGTCTAAAATATACAATTCTGTAGGACACCAGTTGAAAGAGGCATGGAATAAACTGAAGAAAATAGCTGCAGATCTTATCTTCAGCCTGCAATCTACCCTCAAAGAAAATTAGAACAGACTAACAGTTGTTTTTCCTTAAAGGAGATAGCCAGTTAATTTTTCTAAGACTTTACCTGTTTACTAAGATTTTATGTGCTAGTTATATTCCTTTTATAATATGACTATTATGTTAAGATTCATAGAGTTGTATCTGGTGCCACTAACTAGTTGACAGCCCTCAGCTTTATAACTATCCTCAGAAAACTACTATGGGCCTGTTTCAACCCCTAAACGCTGTATAACTGAGGGAGAAGTTAGAACTGGCTAGAATCCTAGATGTTCAGAATATATGCTACCTTTTCAATTATGTACAAATAACACAAAATAA